>CAUHTR010003819.1:0-29215 GCA_959609185.1 Schmidtea polychroa | reverse complement strand
ATGATAATAATAATAATAATAATAATAATAATAATAATAATAATTGTAAGATGATATAATAATTTCCAAAGAATTACTTACATAACCAGGTCACTAGACCTTGATATCTATTGAATGATGCGGGAATGCTTGTATAACTAAATTAAGTAAGGATGTTTGTCTTCTGTGTCAACAGTATCACTTAAACTAATAATTCTCCCTTTTGTAGATTACGCAATTCAATGTACTATAAATAGTATAACGATTGTGTGTTCCGTTTAGATTTTTGTAGTGAATAAAGATTTCTATAAAACTATGTCTTCTTCTAACATGGCGACCACGCCAGGACTCCAGAACTATATCAAGCCACCTAATCAATTGCTGCCAAATGGTGATTTAGAAATTTTTATTTTGGAATTGAAGAGATTTTTCGAAGTCACTCAACAACCGCAAGAAACTCAAGAAATTTTTACCAAGGCCTTTCTGTCGGTAGAGTTGATCCAGAAATATGAAGAAGTACAGAGCGATTATTCAGGCTATGAAGAAAGATTAAGAAAAGCGTTCGAGCCAAGGAAAAATCTAGCCATGGATCTAGACGCAGCTTTAAGATATCGAAAAGGAAATGACTCGTGCACCGAATTTTTCAATAAAGTGGAAAAGCTCGTCGACAATGTTCTTCGACACAAATTAACAAAACCGGCATTAATGTTATTTTTAATGCAGAATGCAATGGAAGATATGGAAACAAAAAAAGAATTGAAATTAAGAGAAGTTAAATCAGTAGATAAGGCCAAGGAAGTGATATCAAGAATGGAAGAAATTCAAAAAGAGCTTTCAAGTGAACAATCATTAGCATCTCTACATGAAAATAAATCATATGCGGAGACAGTCAAAAGTCCGAGAAAAACTCAGGTTGTACCAACAGAATAAGACGCCAATATTTTCTAACTCTAGAACCAATGAGGCCGCGAACTTCAATATGCCAAATAAAAGTGACTGGAAGAACGGGACCAGACGATTTAGACTGCAGAGATGTTGGGCGTGTGGGGAGCAAGGACATATTCGAGCAGAATGCCCAAACGTAAAATGCTCTCAATGTTCCAAAAATGGTCATTTCAAGTATCAATGTTGGGACATCAGAAGAAATTCAGTTAATACAGAAGCATATTACAACGGAAGAAATTATGATAGAAATCAAAACAATTTGGACCCAGAGGACAATATCAAAGCAGAAACCAATCTTCAGACAGAGGACCACATCGAAGACAATGCAATGCGATATACGACTACGAATACGAGGAAGGAGAGCTGATTCAACAGGATGACATGCAAAAACATTGCGAACAGCTAAAAGGGGAGGCTCCAGTTTCAAGGGAGTTGCTAGGAGCCATAAATTTGGTTTAAGTAAGTATATTGTTGACACAGAATGTTTGAATTTGAATGCTTGTGATTTCAAGATTTCCGTAATGAATGAATTTGAAGATGATTTAAAAATTAATGATGTAATTATGAATGATTGTGAATGTTTTGAATTTGAAAATTATTTTGAATATAGTTTTTATGAAATTAATAACAAAATTGATAAGATTATGAGTATCGATATAATTAATAATAAAGTTAATGAAAATAAAGAAAGACCTTTTGCACCTAAATTCGTTTACGAAAGAATGAATGGCAGACCTAGTGTAGGTATTTGGCTGGAAAATAAAATAAAAGTTGATTGTCTTTTGGATACCGGGGCTAGAATAAACGTGATTAGCGAAGATGTTGTTAGTAAATTAAAGATGCGTGATAAAATAGGGGAATCCAATATTATGTTACATGTGCAAACGAGAGCACACTTAAAATCATAGGAACAATATTACTAAAAGTGAGAATTTCGGGATTAGAATTGGTAATAAGATTCTTTGTGGCAAATAAGATTAACCCGAGCGTAATTGCAGGCGTAGAAATGATGAATTGTTTTGATATTAAATTACAGGCAGTAACTAAAGTAAAATTAAAAAATCAATTAATGAATTTAGAGGAAAACAATTTGAAAGGAATTATCGACCCAACGATTAATAAATTACTTAAAGAATTTTCGGATATATTCATGAAAAATAAATGGGATGTAGGAAAAACACAGTTAATTAAACATAAGATAGTTACTAGAGGTAGCCCAGTGACAATTAATCCTAGACGTCAGCCGATTCATATTGCTCACAAAATACAAGACATGCTAAAAGACATGGAAGAAGCAGGAATTATAAAAAAATGTGACTCGGTGTGGAATAGCCCATTGGTATGTGTGTTAAAAAAGAATAAATCAGATATTAGAATATGTTTGGATTTTCGGGCACTAAATGCAATTACGGAGAGACCTCGATTTCCAATACCAAATATTGAAGAGATGATGGATATCCTAAATGGAGCACAGATATTTAGCACTATCGATCTTGGTAATGCTTATTATCAAGTGGAATTAGAAGAGGAATCAAAAATAAAGACTGCATTTTCAACAAAAGATGGTCAATATTGTTTTAACCGAATGCCTTTTGGAATTGCAGCTGCTCCAGCAACTTTTCAAAAATTAATGACTCAAGTTTTGGGTGATCTTAATTGTAGAGAAGCAATTGTTTATTTAGACGATATCCTTATATTTGCAGACAATGAAATCGAACATAAAAAAAGACTAGAAAGAGTTTTTCGAAAGATTCAAGAAGCTGGTTTGAAAATAAGCTTAGAAAAATGTTGTTTTAACAAACTAGAAATAAAACTTTTGGGACACATTATAAATAAAAATGGTATTAAGACAGATTATGAAAAGATAAAAGCAATGCAAGAATATGAAAAACCAAAATGTATTAAACGTTTAAGAAGCTTTCTAGGCTTAACAAATTATTATCGAAAATTTGTTAAAGATTACGCCAAGTATGCAAGACCATTAGAAAGGTTATGTGGGTCTAACAAAGATAAACTTATATGGACTGAAGAATGTGAAACAAATTTCAACACGCTAAAGAAAGCGTTAACGTCTACCCCAGTACTAGGATTTCCGGATTTACGAAAAACCTTTATTTTAGATACAGATGCTAGTTTCGATACGATTGGGGGAGTGCTTTCGCAGTTGAGTAGTAATGGACAAGAACAAGTTATTGCATATGGATCAAAGACAATGAATAAGCACGAAATCGGTTACTGCATTACGCGAAAGGAATTGCTTGCAATCTATCATTTTACTCAGCATTTCAAACACTATCTATATGGAAAAAGATTTACTTTAAGAACCGATCATAAAGCTATAACCTTTATGATAAATACAAAAAAGCCAATTACAGCACAATTCCAGACATGGATTAACTATTTAAGTGGGCTAGATATCAAATTAGAATACAGAAAAGGAGAATTGCATGCTAACGCAGATGCCCTATCAAGGAAAGACTGTACTTCATGTAGTCAGTGCCAAACAGTTCATGAAAACGCCAAGGTAGATAAAAATAAAACTAAAATATTGGCCATAGAAAATATGGAC
The DNA here is from genome assembly GCA_959609185.1 of Schmidtea polychroa. Classification (NCBI taxonomy): domain Eukaryota; kingdom Metazoa; phylum Platyhelminthes; order Tricladida; family Dugesiidae; genus Schmidtea; species Schmidtea polychroa. The sequence continues at coordinate 25,722 of CAUHTR010003819.1, read as the reverse complement.
CAAGAAATAAGAGTAAATAATGAAGGCATAATTTTTAATATACATAAAGACTTATGTCACGCAGGGGTAAAAAAAATTTACGAATATGCACGGAAAAATATGAAAATGAAAATTAGTGAAAATGAAGTTAGAAGAGTGATTGAAAATTGTGAACAGTGTCAGAAACGGAAGACGTGGACAAGACGAACAAAAGAACCGCTGATTAAACAGAGTACAGATGAAGTTTTCAAAGAGATATTTATTGATTTCTGTGGACCATTTAAGAAAACAATTCATGGAAAACAATATATTTTAGCTATAATTGATCAATTCAGTAGGTATATATCATTGACGGCAGTTGCTCATCAGGATGAAAAGACGACGGCAAAGATTTTAAGAGAAAATGGGATTTTGAAATTTGGTGCCCCTAAAATAATTCACTCCGATAGAGGAAAAACATTTGAATCTCAACTCCTTTTAGAAGTGTTGAAAACGCATCATATTACAATAATATATTCAAGCCCATATCATCATAGTACAAACGGTTTAGTTGAGAGGCAATTTAGAACTATAAGGGATGCAATTGCAATTACGTTAAAAGACAAACGGCATAAAGATTGGGCAGAAATATTGCCAGATGTGGAATTTATGTTAAATGCTACGATACAGCAGACAACCGGATTTTCGCCCTCTGAAATAATATTTGGGCGGAATATTTGTAGACAATGGATGGAAAAAGAGAATTTGGATATACAAAATAATGATGCTAATAATCGGAGAAGGGAGATCGTAGAGGGAATTAAACATAAACAAAACATAGAAAAGAATTTAATTACACAAAATTATAGGAATTTTGAAGTTGGAGACCAAGTATTGGTTAAAAAAGAAAATACTAGAAAGATGGATGAACGTTATGAAGGGCCTTATGAAATAACTGGAAAACGACATGACAGAAGCTATGTTCTAAAGAATAAGCAAGGCAAAGAAATAATTCGAAATGTAGAATGGATCAAAAGTTTTAAATGGAGGGGGATGTAAGATGATATAATAATTTCCAAAGAATTACTTACATAACCAGGTCACTAGACCTTGATATCTATTGAATGATGCGGGAATGCTTGTATAACTAAATTAAGTAAGGATGTTTGTCTTCTGTGTCAACAGTATCACTTAAACTAATAATTCTCCCTTTTGTAGATTACGCAATTCAATGTACTATAAATAGTATAACGATTGTGTGTTCCGTTTAGATTTTTGTAGTGAATAAAGATTTCTATAAAACTATGTCTTCTTCTAACAATAATAATAATAATAATAATAATAATAATAATAATAATAATAATAATAATAATAATAATAATAATAATAATAATAATAATAATAATAATAATAATAATAATAATATAAATTAATGGTGTAAAATATTTTTGTCGGAAGTCTCACTTGAATAAAATAAAATAAACAGTACAAGCTTTGTGATACCCAGTGCAAATCCCAATAGTAAACTAGTTTCGAGCTTTTAGCTCTCATCAGTACTATGCAGGAGACGCGAAGATTTCTCTTCGCGCCAGGTAAGTATACAATATTGCTGATTCAACTCTATTGCATACTTTCCCCGGTACACTGGAAATTTGTACTGTTTATTTTATTTTATTTTATTTTAATAATAATAATAATAATAATAATAATAATAATAATAATAATAATAATAATAATAATAATAATAATAATAATAATAATAATAATAATAATAATAATAATAATAATAATAATAATAATAATGATAATAATAATAATAATAATAATAATAATAATAATAATAATAATAATAATAATAATAATAATAATAATAATAATAATAAAAATAATAATAATAATAAATCAAATAGTCAAGATTCTCTAATAAAGCCATACATGTAAGCAAGGAGAATTTTCAGACATTTATTGACTAAGGAAAAATTCCATGCAAAAATTCACATAGATCAGAATTAGAAAGAGAATGGTGAATAATAAGAATACTTGAAATTAATTTCGAATTACCTAAAATTTCGGAGATATGCAGATAATTTTCCAACTCAGAAAGCTTTAGCAAATGAAAATGCCATCATCAATGTAATAAACTATGGTAATTTATGTTTCGTATACAGCATGCTGGATAATCAGGGGATGACAAATGAAAAAATTGAATATTTTGATTTAAATTCATCAATTCCACAATTCAAATTTTTGTATACCAAATGACATATTTAGTGTAAACTTTTATTTTTCTGAAAATTACAAGTAAATTATGATTCAAGTTTTTTTTTCAAATCAAGAAATATCAGTAATTTTTTATTGTTTTTTCATATGACAAAAAACGAGTTTTCTATACAACACAAATTTTTGATAATGAAAATAAATAGAATATCAATTCAAGAAATGACATTTATATATTAATGACAATATAAGATCAAACGACGAAGATCCAAATTATTTAGATGATTTACATAAATTCTGTCACTTAATTGAATCGAAATTCCGCCTAATCGGACCTATTTGAAAATAAACTTATTTTATCATGTTTTATGGAAGTTAAACATATTTTCATTAAATAAAATTAAGTAATAATTAAATAAATAACCTTTGAATTAGTATAGGGAGTCTCAAAATATATATTGTTTGTCTATCACAACAGTGATAAACCTAGAATGCAATTAAATTATCAAAAGAAACCTTGAAAATCAGTCCTTAGGTGAGATACAAAATACAAGTTGTAACGAAATAACCTTTTAACCCTTTCAATACGGTTTTTTTTATTTTAATAATTCATGTAATATTTATAGCACAAAATATTTATTCCTAATTTAGTTTGACGGGAAAAACTCATAAAAACTATTGCTGCACACTAAACAAGTAAAATAAAATTATAAATAGCTTACTTGCCAATTCTGAGCACAGCACATATGAAAACACAGTTAGTAATTATTAGAAATTCTCTAGGACAATATGTCCCTACAGTATTGAAAGGGTTAAGGTCAAAAATTGGATAAAATTATGAAAATATTGTCCTATTGATAAAATTATCTCACTGTTGTTAAACTAAAATATGAATAGAAATTTTATTAAAAACGCAATTAGAAAAAGGTGTGATAGTACGATTTATGTCAACGCCAGACGGGTTTGTTTCATATCTAAAAGGTTAAGATATTCATTATTCAATAATATACCGTATATGCTCGTGTATAAGCCGAGAAATTTTGGGCAATTTTTTAAGCTAATTTTTAAGCTAACATGTCAAAAACAAGATTTTGTGTTTATTTAAATAATTCGTCAGATTTTAGCTATGTTTTTTACCTCGGCTTATATATGGGTACTTGATTTTGGACAAAAAATTGACTATAAAAACTCCGGCTTATATACGGATCGGCTTATACACGAGTATATACGGTATATAGATAATCATAAAATATAATAATTAATTAATGACACCTCTCTCTTTGAAAGCAACTATATATTACCTTAATAATCCTAAAGCTTACATAAAATAGAAATACACTATTTTCAATTTGAATCTACTATTTTTGGGTGCACAGAAACATCAATTATGGATAGAAAAGACCCAAAATAAGGTCTTATATAAAATTTAACACACATCAACAGGTGAACGACCAGCAAATGAGACCTTCCTTGGTTTATTTGAATTGCTTGAAAAATTTTATCACGTTGCAGGCGAACACGTGCTTTCAAAATCAAGAAGGGTTTGTTCATATAAGTTGGAAGACCAAGAACGAACTCATTTCAATAATTTCCGACAGAGTCATAACAGTTATTTCTGATAAGTTAAAAGAATCAAAGTACATTGCGGTAATTATGGATTGCCTGATAGAAGCCATCAAGAACAGCTTTCTGTATGCCTGAGACACATTGAATGCAAACGCTATGTTGGAATGACAGTTAATTGTGCATTTCACAGGATTTCTGAATGTGAAGGATACTACTGGGCAGGAAATTTTTCAAGCATTTATCCACAATCTCGCAAATACATTACAATTGTCCCTTGAATATATTCGAGCTCAGTGTTACAATAATGGAGCCAAAGTCTTCCGGAATACAAGCTCGGCTGCTGCAGTTGAACAGGAAAGCTCTTTTTAATCCTTGTGCCAGATATTCAATCAACCTTATAGTATTTGACGTTGCCAGATCTTCATTGGAATCCCTTTCCTTCTTCTGAACGCTGCAACGATTATACACGATATTCGTATCTTCTATTCAACCTTGGGATATCCTGAAAAGACACCTTAAAGATTTTACTTTGGGAGTGTCGTATTGACAGCATAAAAACTGTCCGATTTCAAACCCCAGAACTTCATGAAGATCTTTTAAAACTTTGTGATAATGCTGTACTGAAGGACTGTATGACAACAAGTGATGCTCAGAGCCTTGCGAATGACGTGGCATCCTGGAAGTTTCTTTTGTGCCTCGTTTCCTGTGGTGAATTTATCTTTCCCGAGAAATGAATTTCTCTATCTGCAAAGCCCTGCAATCGGACTTGATACTCTCAGCGCGAAGTGGAAGCTGCCCGCGAATATTTGCAGCATTTCTGTGAATGTGGCTTTGAAGATCCTGAAAGAGATGCTAAGGAAATCGTAGAAGCTATGTACTTTCCCACGACTGAAAACTACTAAACGAGTCAGGTGCACCAAAAAACAGTTTGACTATGAACATGCAGATAAAACCCATTCAAATGGAAAATTGAAGCTGAAGCAAAAGTTTTTTATTGTTCTCGCCAATGTGGCATTGGTCAGGCTGGAAGAAAGATTTTCACATATAGCAAATCATATCAGGATATTTGCATTTTTAATTAATAGACGTGCAATGTCCACTTGTTATGAAAATGGCGAACTGTCCAAGTGCTGTAAAATATTTACTAAAGCAATGGAAAATGTTGATGCTGAAGATTTCTAACGTGAAATCACCTGTTTCCAAGCAGCATACCCAGAAGAAAACAATGCTATGGACATGTTGGAGTTCATTTCCAAAATGGATGTGATCGACTTGTATCCAAATTTGTCTATTGCTCTGTGATTGCTCTTGACAATTCCAGTCACTGTGGCTTCTGGAGAGAAATCATTCTCAATTTTATAGCATATTAAAAGTTACCTACGCCCAACAATGCCTAAGGAGAGTTTAAGTGGTTTAGCTATTATCGCCATTGAAAATGAAGTCAGTCGTGATCTTGACTACTCTCAACTGATAAATAATTTCTTGTTTCTCAAATGTTGCAGAATAAGTGTTTGATCTCAATACATTTCTTATTTTCTGAACATTAAAAAACTGGGAATCTTATATCGAAGCAACAATTACATGCAGTCATGCACTTTAGATCCCTAAGGTTTGTTTATTGACTTAGTGGGGAAAGAGGGCCGCTTTGGAAAATTCACCGGAGCCTACATAAACCTAGTTGCGGCCTTGATTATAGAAGACCAGAAAATAATTTTGGTAAGAAAAATAAAATACAAACACTGTACAAAACAATACGGTAATAAAAGATTTACACAGAGAGACATATATTACATGCAACATCGCATATTATGAGCATTTAAAATTAAAATAATTCTATCTAAAGGCATGTTAAATATCTCCTTTCAACCCACCTTTCCATATGTTGAAGAGAAGCAAAGAGCAATGAGAGTCACACTGGTGAGAATAAATAAATAATTATTTGATTGCCGTGATTTTGTTTTATCCTCAATAAATAATTTTTAATGAAATCAATGTTTAATGTAAAAATAAAAATGTAAAATACTTGCCTAATTTTCTTTCTAAGAGTTTAAATTGTAACTAGATGGCAGCAGTGCCGGCTTTAGACATTTTGAAATAATACCGCTCTAGGCGAGTGATCAGCTTGGGTAATCTGTTACCACGGGGGTTATCGCAATGGTGGCCTTAGACAATTTGGTGCTACATAAGAAGTGCTATATATTTTTTGTGCTATAAAAACGTGATATTAGTAGAACGAAAAACAACAAATAATTTTAATAACATAAAAAATATTTTTAAATTTAAATTTTTCATAATTTTTCCGCCCCTTAAAATAATGCCGCTCTAGGCAGCCGCCTATGTCGCCTATACCTAAAGTCGGCACTTGATGGCAGTGATGTAAAATATTTATAAAATAACAAAAAATAGTGAATAATTACACATCAAACAAAATATTACATTATTCAAGAATCTATTAAGGGAGAAAATAATAAACGTAGGAAAGATGAAAGAAGATTCTCATCCATTAGTATATCACATAGGAGAGACTTATTTATATAAATATCGTGCGCTGTGAGCAATATAATATTTTAATTGAGGCATGATATTAAAAAGTGGGATTATGAATTTGATATGATAATAATTGTATTATATATAGATTATATAAATAAAATTTAATTGTTTAATATTTAACTAATGAATAATTTTACAGTATCATTTGAGTATAAAACGTAGGGAAAAATTATAAAATTACTAAATCTCTTTATTAATATTATTAATATATATTAATAAATATATTAATAAACAACAATTCAATAATTTACTCAGCATATTTAAACTTCGTACTTGATTTTGCATATAATCACAATAATCAGTCAGATAAAACTTCACATAATAGTTCATCAACCTTTTTTTCTCTTTTTCTTCATTATATTTACTATAATGTAATCAGTACAATCTGTAAAATCATTACATTTATGTTGTTTAACCTCTTCATGTATATGTTCATTGACATCACTAAAAAGTTCTTCATTAATTGGAGCAAATTCTTTCTTGTTTCTTAAAGCTTATTTCTGCAAAGGCAGAAAGAAAGCATTTTGATTGCCTTTTATATTTGAATTCATCTTTTTGAAAACTACACCAATAACTTTAATATCTATCACTGAGAATGGCTCTCCAAGAAATTGGTATTGAGTTTGATGTAGCTTGATTGGATTTATCAATTTCTTACTGATTTCTTTTTTTAAAAAATACATTTTGTATTTGTGAAACATCTGGACAGGTTGCACAAGTTGTTCAAATACTTTTAGTTTCTCAGAGCTTGAATTTTTCTTGGTTATTATGAATTATGACTTACATAGAATGATAACAAGTTTTTATACTTTCGAAAGATGTAGATTAAAATTAAGGAATTTTTCTTTATTTATTTGTGAGTCTGATGCATTCCTACTGTATTTATGACTCATTTCTATAATTATGTGACTATTATTATTCCAATTATTATTATATTATATGTTAATATTGTTTTATTATATGTGTAATAATTTCAGTATTATTATTATTATTTAATATTTTAAAGTGCTCAGTCTACAAGAATTTTGAATGTATTTAAATAATTTAACTTGTATATTTAATATTTAGGATGATGTTATTGTTTGTTAAGTTTTTTGTAGGAAAACATTTTTTAATTTTTAAATTATATTTAAATTTATTTTTTATATTAATTAAAAAAAAAATTTTGAATGAGAATGTTAACAATTTTGTGCGTTTTTTTAAAATAAATTATTTTTATACGATTAAAAAACTGTTTTTTATATTGAAAAAGTAGAAAAATATTTTTAAAATACTTTTTAGTTTGATACAATTTGATTACGATTAATATTTGTTAATTTGTTTGAGTATTCTTATTTTCTTTTAGTTGAATTTAATACCATTCCTAGCCTGAAGAAGACTGTTAAACGGTCGAAATATATAGCAATGTTATATTTTAATATACTTAGTTGGTGATTTTCAATTAATAATAATAATAATAATAATAATAATAATAATAATAATAATAATAATAATAATAATAATATAATAATAATAATAGTAATAATAATAATATTATAATAATAATAATAATAATAATAATAATAATAATAATAATAATAATAATAATAATAATAATAATAATAATAATAATAATAATAAAATAAACAGTACAAGCTTTGTGATACCCAGTGCAAATCCCAATAGTAGACTAGTTTCGAGCTTTTGGCTCTCATCAGTACTATGCAGGAGACACGAAGATTTCTCTTCGCGCCAGGTAAATATACAATAAGCTTGGTCACAGAAAAAATCTGTAAACTTGTAAACATGGCTTATGAAAAATCATAATCACCTCTGCGGATGTTACACCATCACTTTATAAGTTAAAAATGCTAAAGGTAATCGGATGCACTTGTAAACAGTTTCTGTGTATCGACTAATTTTTTAGTCCGCAGAGGTGATTATGATTTTTTATACGCCATGTTTACAAGTTTACAGATCTTTTCTGTGACCAAGCTATTTTGCAAGCAATGTGATTTCCAGTGTACCGGGGAAAGAATGCAATAGAGTTGAATCAACAATATTGTATACTTACCTGGCGCGAAGAGAAATATTCGTGTCTCCTGCATAGTACTGATGAGAGCCAAAAGCTCGAAACTAGTCTACTATTGGGATTTGCACTGGGTATCACAAAGCTTGTACTGTTTATAATAATAATAATAATAATAATAATAATAATAATAATAATAATAATAATAATAATAATAATTATTATTATTATTATTATTATTATTATTATTATTATTATTATTATTATTATTATTGGGTTTTATGATACTAAAAATTCGACCGTTAGTTACTCTGACTCCACGTGTCCCAAAATTGACAAACACAAACTCCCAACGTATATTTGTTTTATAGCAAATTTAGAATTCTCAATAAATAATTACAACTTTTAGTTAACCAAGTTTACTGGAAAGTTTTACCTTTTTTGATATTCTGCTCCCTGATCCGAACTCCTTTAATACTCCTTTTTCTAACTCTTCAGTTTTTTTTAACACACAGTCGAATATATATACAATATATATAATTTTAGGAACTTGCCCTGCTACACCACAGTACAAGAACAGCAAGTGTTGTGAGCAAATCCCCAATGCAGTTACTGGCTATCGAAAGGAATGATTTTTTCTATATCTTTATGCATATGTCTGAATTTAACAAATATCCAGAACATGTGGTATTTATCAAGTTTGATATTGATCATCTTTTATTATATAAGAGATATTATATTATTAGGGATATTCCAATATTTTCTCACCTGAATTTTGACCAACTTGTTACGCAACCAGAAGCAAGTCTGTGTCATTTTTATAAGTAAAAATTATTTATAGAGTATTTATTATTATTATTATTATTATTATTATTATTATTATTATTATTATTATTATTATTATTATTATTATTATTATTATTATTATTATTATTATTATTATTATTATTATTATTATTATTATTATTATTATTATTATTATTATTATTATTATTATTGTTCTATTCATACGTAGGAAAATAATCATTTTCAATAATTAAGGAATCTGATAGTGATATCAGCAAATGACATCGAATCTGAATGGGTTTATATTGTCAAATCGGTAAGATATTGTTAATTAAAAAATCTTGATCTAGATGGATTAGAAATTAATAAATCGTTCTAATTTCAAAAAATTAATTAATTTTTCTAAACAGTTTTATTATTTTTTAAATTAAATAAATAAAAATAGTAGAAATAGTGGATAAATAGTAGAATTTACTCCCTTGCATAAACCATTAGTTGAATATATATATATATATATATATATATATATATATATATATATATATATATATATATATATATATATATATATATATATATATATATATACTCATTCATAGTCAAGTTTTTTAATAAATACGATATCAATTGAAAAGTTATCAATGGTGAAAATTGAAAAAAGTTCCTATTATATATGTAGAAAATCATGAGGTAATAAGGATATTAATCAAGGCATGACTTTTCCACATCAAATATTTAATAAAATTTAATGCACATGAACTTTGTTTGCGAACTTAACATTAATTTAAATGCAAAAAAATTAAACAATTTATCCTTAGCCACATAAAGACGTTTAGAAAGCAAGATAATATTCAGTTTGTACGTTTAAAACAATTTAAATATAAAATATAATGACATTTATTTAAACAAATATTTCTTCATTAATGATGTTGGAAATATATAAAATGCTTTTTTCCGCTATAATTCGGCTTATTTTCAAACAAACTGTTTTCCTTTAGATATTAATCACTTGAAATAGTCAACTTCTTTTTCTGAAATCGAGCCTTAATTGGCGACTTTATTTGAGTCTATAAAAAAATTAATCTTTTAATTATTTTTCAAACATCTTTATCAACAATAACATACAACTAATAACGAATAACAGTTAACTAATTAATAACAAATAAAGCAGTTTTTAGTATTGTTGTAAAGTAATGAGTAGTGGATAACAAGGTACTGAATAAGATGAACAATTGTTTTGCAAGTTTTTGTGTCTTTTTCTCCAACCTTTTGTAAGAATTTTTTTGTGTTATCTTCAATTTTATTTATCTGACACACTAGAACAGCATAATAATTGTTGTTGTGATCATTTAGCCTATAGCGATTGGGTAATACAGCTACATTGAGGTTTGAAACGTTTTCTGAGATTTCATGGGAAATGTTTTTTGTATAATTTTTTATTTTGTTTATCCCTGCCATACATTCTTGCCCTCAGCAGGGCTAGAGTTGTAGTAGAGTGCATGGTTATTATGGTTTGATGTTTCTAAATGACCTTGAACGACGTATTTACGTTTAGCCGAGTATACTCGGGTCTACCGTGCTGCAGTACGCTTTCAAATATATAAAACGAGTTAACTCGGGTTTACCGGTTATCAACCGGTTTCGACTTGACGAGTATCCTCGGGTCTACCGGTAAAGGGGTTAATAAAAATCACGCATCAAAAAGAAAGAAAATGTTGCATCGATTATTTGTTAATTCGCTACGCATGGTTGCTTTTAAAAAAATATTTTAAATTGCAAAATTCTAATATAAAAAAACATTAAAATATATTAATGTTAATAAATGCTGCAGTATTTTTTATGCAATTTTGAATAATATTACTTCAAATAATTTGTAATTTAATATATTGAAGACTGTTTTGAGCTTATATCTGCTAAAATGCAAAATATAAAGAGTTTAACTACCGGCTCGTCGAGAGTAACGAGGTAAAAAATCTCCAATCGATTTTGTTGAGAGACATTTTAAATTTATTTTGGTGGATTATAAAATTTTGTTTAAAATCTTTTTTTTGTAATGAAAATTTATTTTGATAAATAAATTAATCTTAGACAATGTACAGAATCAATAAAGTAATTTGGTAAATTCTGTGTTAAAAAGGATCAAATGGAAAGAAAAAACTTGATCAGCTACATTTTTCTATGGGATAGATTGAGTGTATCAAATTATTGAATCTCTCTTTATATTTCCCTTGTGTTAAAGGATGTCGTACAATTTCATGCACTTAAACAAAAGTGATAACCAAACATCATGAATCAATAGTAACCATTGAAATATAAACTTTATATATTCTAAAGATATAATCACTGCAAAATTTTGGATTAATTTACAAATTTAATAAAATACAATATTTTGCCATTTGAAAATTTTAATGTATTATATTTAAAATACTTCTTAATAAATAAAATTAATTATTATTATTATTATTATTATTATTATTATTATTATTTTATTATTATTATTATTATTATTATTATTATTATTATTATTATTATTATTATTATTATTATTATTATTATTATTATTATTATTATTATTGTTATTATTATTATTATTATTTTATTATTATTATTATTATTATTATTATTATTTTATTATTATTATTATTATTATTATTATTATTATTATTATTATTATTATTATTATTATTATTATTATTATTATTATTATTATTATTATTATTATTATTATTATTATTATTTTGACAAATTTTTCAACACTTGCAAGAAATTAATTTTATTGTTTTCATATTTTATATTTTATTTTTTATTTTTGTTTAAACGATATTATATTGTTTTTGTTCATTTTAATTTTGAAAGTCTTTCCATATTCATTAATACATTTAGGGAAGTTGTACAGTATTGAAAGAGCTTCAGGTGCCGATAGAAGGAAAACTGGCGAGAGAAAATACATTAACTCTTAATGACATCAAAGCTAAACTTCAGTGCTTTGACGACTACCATTTCATACCGATGCCGCTTAATGGATGTGATGGAAACACAAGTTAGATCGTTCTTTGTAATTTATGATGTATTTTTTATTAAGAATCGCTAACTCGTTACATGTGGAGATCACCGACCATGCTGAAACCCGGAGATTATTTCTATTTAAAAAATGAAGTAAAAATGTCATTTATTTATTTAAAAATTGTTAAAATTTCATTTTAGACAAACAATAATAAGACTTCTTTAAATCCAAATGAAAATGCCAGAAATTACATAAGTGTCTTTATCAAAGTTGCTGATCTCATCGCGAAAGATATTTACGTATTTTTTATTTTTATTTTTAAGACTCAGATGTAGTATAAATATAATATTAATTGAAATATCACCATGGATTAAAACAAATAATTTTAATAGAGTATTTCAGATCAGTCTAGTGATTAGAACCAAGAAAATTTAAAGCTAAAGATTAAGGCATGGAAGCGAAAAGCCAAAGTTGTTAAAAATCCTTAATTTCCTAGAATAATTTAAAATATAATTAATTATTTATTGTTTTTGTGAGTACGAAGACATTTGCAAAATGAAAATAGATATGTGATTTTCAAATTTTATCAAAAAACTTCAGAAACAATTTTATAATAACTTTATTTTTAATCGACATTTTTGTTTCATTGTTTTCTATAAATGAGTTGTCTCAGTAAAATTATGTATAATTTATTCATTCCCAAAAACAGTTTTAAATCGGTATTTAGTTTTAAAATGTAAAATTTCAAAATTACTTTTGTTTAAATAATAGCTTTAATTATTTTATTATGAGATTGCTCCACTCAATATTTATATTATATATTTTTTCTATCAATATCAGAAAAGGTTTTGCAAATTTTTTAAATAAATTTTATTAATTTTTCATAAAAAAATATTTTTAAAATTCAATTTAAAAAATTAATTCCTTTTCAATTTAAATTAAATATATTAAAAATATTTAAATATGTGCTGTGGTAATCCTTAAAAGCTTTATTTTATAGCTGGCAACCAGAGCCTTTTCACTGACCTTTAAAAAAGTTCTGAAACTGGCCGGTCCTTTACGGCTGGATGCCTTGAATTGAGATGTCTTTTAAGCTTGCTCGGAACAAGCGCTTCGTTAGACAAAGCCGGATTGCATATTAAGCAAAACGAAACTTGATTTCCATTGGAATCTGATGCTATGAATCCATATTTGATGTACTCAGATTTGAATTTTCGTTTTACTCCTGGTTTTTGATAAGAAGTTTTCCATGGCTAAATAAATAAATCTATTGATAAGTTCTAATAAAAAATCAAATTATGAGCATTTAATATTTTTTAAAAGATAAGCTAAATTATTTCTATCTTAAAGCTGTAATACTATTGAAACATTTATAATATTATCTTAATTATTGTAAATTTATTTATTTAAAATATACAAACAAACTTCGTAATAAAACCAGCCTATTTTTAATTTAATTTTTCAATAAGTTTTTATTTTATTTTAATATTCTTTGTTCTTTGTTTTTTATATTCTAATAAAAAAAATTGATAGGCCTTTATAAATAAATTTTTATTTTTGTGTACTCCTTTCTTTGGGAAATTTTTTGTAATTTTGATCCACAGAAGCGACTTTTTCATAGTAAATAAGCTTGAAATAGTTTTTGTAAATTTTTTTAAAATTTTTTTTTACTAATTTTTTTGGGTAAAAAGTCTCGCGGCACACCATTTGAAAAACACTGATCTAGTTTCTGAATTCTTGAAAAAGAATATCAATTTATACAAATATATTTTATAGTGATTGTTTTTAATATATGATGTCATTTTCTTTTATTATTAAAACTAATTCCTGTATATGAAAAATAGAAATACATGTTTTCAAACAAAAAAGAGTAATTATTTTTATTTTATTTACACACATGATTTATTAAATAAAGAGCCCTATTGGAAGAAGTTTATTTAATATATCACAAAAAAGATTTATTTTTAAATGGCCTCTACATTAAATATGATATTACTAGACCCTAGATCGTAAACAATCGCAATTAACAATTGTCATCGGAATGTTTTAAACTAAAATTAGATAGGGATGGAACAACTGGATGATGCAGGGTTATCATTATTCTACTTAAACGGGAAAATGAGAAAAGCCTCATTATAAAACAGTGAGTGAATGGGTTATAGGTTCTTTCAATTCAGTGTTTCACTGAATGTATTGTGAATGATTTTGAACAGCATTTTCAATAAGAAGAGAAATATGTATGAACGAAAATAATAACGAGGAATAAATTGGTAATTAATTAATTCAATGTTTTTAATTAATCTCCCAGAATCATTTCTAGCATTAATATAATGTGAAAATATGAATTTTGATTCGAGTGAGATCATTGGTGAATAAATTATTTTTAAATTGTTTTTAATTTTTTTAATTTGTTCGCATTCATTTTTGCGGTGGGTTACATCAAAAAATTTAGAGTACCAGATGTACTTACGACGGTAATTTCTTATGCTGACTCACTATTTCTTAAATTATAATAATGCATTATGACATATTTTTGGCTGCTATCATGTATTTATAATGAATAATTATATTTTCTTTTTTTAATTTAAAATGTTTCAATCTATTTATTTGTTAAAACATCTAATATTATTCAATTTTACTATAAAACCTTTAAAGGGTCTATCGAGTGTTATTTTCACATCAGAAGATAAAGTCCGAACGGAAAATATGGCATCAGTAGCCTTGGTAATTATTTTATTGAAATTGGTTTTTATAAAAAAATTAAACTTTATGATAAATCATTAAATATTTCACTTAAGGTATCCAATAGAGCGGAAATGGTTCTTGTATCAAAGAAATTCCTAGTTCAAAAAGCAAATGATGAGCTTATCAAAGACATCCGACAAGGTTTAACACAATATCCTTCAGAAAAAATATTTCTCGATAATTACAAAATCCGAATTGAATGGGAAAAGTACAAACTTCAAAGGTACAAATCCACTTTAAAGAAAATCATTCCATAAAACAAAATTTTTAACTTTTCTGAAAATTTCCAATTTAATAAAACTTGTTAATTAATTTTAATAATTTATTAAAAAATATAACAAATTAATTAAATTTTTTGGGAAAAAAATTAATCTGTTTAATTAATCAATTCAATTTATGTAAAATTTACTTTTTTCCTTCCACATTTAGATTATCAATATAAATAATAGTTTTATAAATAAAACATAATTAAAATAATGTGGAATCTCAAAGATTGTAATAAACGAAAATAGTTTCAATAATTAGTTAAACATGCATGGCAACTATTTAATTATAAGAAAGCGCCAATCAAACATTCGTTTTACAATATATTTCGACAGTTTTCTTGTCATCATCCGGTGGGATAGAATAACTATATAAATTATAAATTTTTGAACATATATATTAATTATATCATTTTTTAATAAAAATAATTTTTAAATTATAAAAATTAACAACGATATACATAATCCATATATATATATAATTTAGAAAAAACTATCTAACAACATATTCATTGGATTTTGTACATTAATTTTCGGATCCAATGACTATCAATAACGCTTCACAAATTACACGTTCCCAATAGTTATTGAAACTTTTTTATAAAATTTTAAAATCAGACATACTTTTGAGACATATTTTCAAGCATGAATACAGAGATGACTTGAAGGCTCTCCAATGTATGTGGCATTACACCCAATACATGTAAATTGATAAACAAGATCAGAACTCAACCCAGTCGGAGTTTTAGACTTATTGATAAACATATTGCTTAATTTACATGAATTTGACAAAATAATATAATTTAAATTACTTAGCTGCTTGCTAATCTTTCTTCTATAATCTGTAAAACCTTCTGAGTATTACAATACCAACACAAATTTAGACTCATCATCCTTGCACTCGTTATTTGATTTATTTAACTTATTATCAAACACACCTATACCAATAAAATTACACCCAGATTTTCTTAAACATTGCTCCTTAGGATTTTTAATAAATTTATCAACAGCCTCTTTTATCATCAATAATACAAATGATTTTGAATAACCATTATTCATTAACAACTCAACCAATTTATCAACATTTTTTACTGAATTTTCAGAAGTAGAAGATAAAGACCATGGACGATAAATCAATCCCTTTATCATAAATATATTATGCTTGAATTCACAAAACATTTCGGATGAAGTATAAAGATCAGTATCGTTTTTCAATAAATCTCTGTCTCATAGTATTTCTCTTTGCATTGTTTCTTTTTCTGGGATTGGTTAATACAACGCAAATTGAGCAAAAATTATAAGTGATAATATAACAGTTTAAGCATTAATAAAGTAAAGCAATAAAGTAATTCCTAAAGGGGATATAAATTAATAATTTTAAAGAAATTTGAATGTTGTTTTTATTTTATTTAACTTTTATAATAAAGTGAAATATAAATAAACGAATGTGTGTAAAAATGCACGTGTGTAAAATATTTATAAATAAATATTTTTTATTTAAAATATTAATATTATACAACTGAAAATTTGTTACGCGAAAGCACTTAGTATGTTAAAGTTGACAATTAATATATTTTTGTCAAATAAAGTTTAAATTAGACAATTTTACGTTTGTCAATCACAATAATTTCTTAATTAGTCAGAAAATTTCATTTTAGCTTAAAGGAGAAAATATTTGCTTGCTAATTGTTTGTATTCACAATAATCAAAGTAAATTTTCCGCCATTTATAATGAAATTCATTAATAATTTACTGTAATTTTGAGTATTCATATTTAATTAAAAGGAAAAAAAAATGCCTTTTTGATCTATTTTTAATATTTTATTATTAGTTGTTATTTATATAAATATTCATTAACTTTATTTATTATAATTGATTAATTATTATTATTATTATTATTATTATTATTATTATTATTATTATTATTATTATTATTATTATTATTATTATTATTATTATTATTATTATTATTATTATTATTATTATTATTATTATTTTAGTTTTTGTAAATTAAATATACAATTGTTCTTAATTATTTTAATAATTTTAAATATAAATAATCTGACGCCAGATTTATATTTGGAACGATTTTCAGGATCAATAAATCTTTCTATTTACAATTATTGTTCAATTTCCTTCATCTTCATCTTCAACAAAGATTTCCGGAACAGCCAAGGAACACTTTCTACTTACATTCCGATCATGTTCTTCTAATAAATGATTAACACGAATAAAGATTTTTCTGCCTTTAAATGGAGCAATGAATCTATTGATGATCGGCGCTGAGTGTTTCTGTAATGGCTTTTTAATTTCTTTCACTTCTTCATCCAGTCCAGTCATGGTATCAGCGCTGTTTTCCATATTGACAACAACTTGGAGAATTTTCTGTCTGTCAGATCTATTTCGAACGGCCTGTATTTCTTTCAGATAGAGTGACACGTTCTTATCCAGTCGATTCTTTCTAACAGTTGAGGCAATTAATAAGACAATCGAAAGACCCCATAGCAAAATCACTGCGACAACATACATAAAAGCGCCTTGGTGATCTTCTGATGTATTGTAAATGTTGTTGAATTTATTTTGATTGACATATGATGCAATGAAATAGGTATCATTGATAAGATTTAATCGGAACTTTATTGGCAATTTATGGTGGTGCTCCCGGTAAAATTTAGGATTGTACATTTTTTCCCCAACGCATTCAAATCACAAAAAGTAATTACTAGAGATATTCGAATAAAGATTTCAAATTGGAAATCGTGCATAAAAAATGGGATATAAATTTTCTTTCCATACTAAATAAATTTTGAATTTCTATTGAGAATCGAATCTGATTGGTCAATATTATATCAAACAAATATTTTCAAGAAAATGGGGAAACAGAATTTAAAGCACCTATTTTATTCTTGTGATTGCAATATATGAGATAACAATCGTTTCTTTTATTTCTACTGCAATCATTTCTGTTTGGTGGAGATGTATTGATTATTCCATATTTATTTCATAAATTTTTAGAGAAATTATATTAAGGGGTCCATGCTTTTAATTAACTTTTCATTATCAAATATTTAATATAGTGAGCCTTTAACAGTTGAAATTCATAAAATCACATTAGTTATATATGTAAAGATTTGAGATGTTAAAGGTAGAAAATTTTAAATCTTAAAAAGTTTAAAATTTAAAAATTAAAAATATTAAAAATATTAAAGATTAAATGATTATTAAAAATCTAATGTAAAATTTAAAAAAGAAATATGAAAAAAGGTTGTATACTTGATTGAGAAATTAAATTAAATTGTAAAATATTAAATCTTATAAAAGAATGTAACGTATGTTTTTCAAAATATTTTACTAAATTTTTATGCCTTATATCTAAACTTTGTTTGATGACTTTAACATTTTAGTATTTTAAATATATATATACACCTGTGTAATGTTTAAATGGGCTAAAAAAATAAATTAACTAACAATTAAAAAAATTAATTTTAATATATCAGTTTTTTTGTATACAATAAATATTATAATTGTTATTATAAATATTATAAGTTTGGATAAAACTGATTTTAAGTCCACGCAAAGATAGCGTAATCGGAATGCGTCGGAAATAACAATCAGACACAACATAAAGTAAATTTAAACTTAAAAACACGTCAAAACATCAATTTAACAAAACCAAATAGAATTCATCTAATCAAAAATGATAAACACAAAATAAAACAAAAGCAAGAAGTATTACACGAAACGAATTCGAATACAACACAGATACATAACAGAAGGTAGACAAATTTGAATTAATGGTGATAATAGAAAACAGGAACGGAAATAAGAAAAATTTACACAAAACATAATTAAAAAATGACTTATGAATAAAAATTATAATAGAAGTAACTAGAAAAACTAGAATATTCTATAAAAATGGCAAAATCCATCATGGTTGCCAAAAAGCTAGTTGAAACTAACTAAGAGATAAAATATTATAAAAATTAAATTAGCAAAAACTAAAATAAGATGACATAAGAATTAAAAGAAATAGAAATTATTTAGTGGCAAGCGTTGTCTACATGTGATATGCCTCTACAGGTCCGTGTTGTGAAGAGTAGCAGACAGACCTGGTCCATTGTTGCAACAGAGAGAGACCAACTCGAGGTAGATGGAGATGAAAAGATGAATATGAATGAACTACCCCTAAATTAATTTGAGGTTAAGTTACATTTCTCCGTCCTGAACCTAGTTAGAATGTGTAAAAAACGGATACCGATATTCACTTCATCTATTTTCAGTGATAAACTTATTGGAACAAATCCGTGCTGATCGGGAGGACACGTTGAGATTGTTGGAAGTGTTCCGTACCCGCACTGAGACACTTAAAGAGCAGATACAAAAGATACAGTCCCGATGCGACGGGAAAACGTCTTCGATAACTCAAGACATTGCAGTTACAGGTGGCACCGGACCAGCTGAAAGTTTAGGTCAAACAATAGGGGGCTCGGGAAAATCAGGTCCTTATTGACCAACATCCAGCGAAAAAGTGTTGAAGGATTAGGCAGCCCGATCACAGAGCCTGAATTCCCAGCCCATTTCAAAATCTCCTACGGCTCTCACCACGAGTAAACTTAAGAAGCACAATAAACCAGGCAAGCTTGAGCGCATCAATTGACGCGCCCGCAAGGCAGCCAGAATCTTGGGGCGCTTAAATAGTTCTTAGACTCACATTTCTGACAGTTAATTTAGTATTGTGTGAAAATAGTAATAAAATTGCGTATGAGGAGTTTGTATTTCTAAATTTAGTTGTGTCCGTGAAAGATTTCCTTGGAATTATTATTGACTTACATGGTAGTATAAAGAATAAGAAACAGTGTAGTAAATCTCTCGAAGTTTGCATCATTGGAACACATGCCTATCTATCGGCAGTCCAGTAATTGTCGATTATACTGTGTGGTCGTCCACATTTCCGCGGAGCTCCTTCGTCTCCAAGAAACAGAAATCGGAGTTTCCACCTGTCGATTCTACAAATGTTTGCCATCAGTATTGGTAATGATACCCAGATCAATTTTCTATTCAATATGTCTCAACCTTGAGATTGTTTGATTGATCTCGTTAACCGCTTACGTCCTTGCAATATGTCTCTTCAATACGACCTTTGGACATTGATTGGAACTTTTTGGCTAGGAACTTGAAAATCGTCCCGTGCAATTTACATTCTCGATACGAAAGCCACTGTTCCACGCCTGGATCTTCGTCTATAGCCACTCTCGTTGCAGAATTGTCGTATGCTGTGGACTGAACTGTTCGGGGAGCTTTGTTTGTCTTGTTGTTCAAGCTTGGATACTCGATACAGGCCGACTAATGACATTTCTGCTTCCTGATTATTTCACCACTGATGATAATCGATCAGGTTCGATATTTGCTAGAAATCAGACTGCAAATTCTCGATCGGGTCCTTATATTACGCTGTATGTGTGTCTACTGCGAGAGAATTTTCTCTTTCCGGTGCCCACATCTTGGATTATTCCCTATCTATCTGCGTACGGTCATGTGCACACAACAGTCATGATGTCCGGTGAACTTCTTATTATCTAGGTGTCTAATCGCAATTTGAACTTGTTAACCCTTTAATGCATATGGACTTAAATAAAAGTCCATGCAAAAATGACTCGTAAAACATATCCATGATGATGTGACAAAGCAGAAAATGTGTTGTATATTAAGTATGGGGATAGTACAACATGAAGTAACGATATGTAGGACAGATAATCATTTTTTATATAATATTTTATGATTAACATTTGTTTAATTAATGGAAAATTTGGAAAATTTTAAAACGCTGTTTACGTGGATTTGTATAGGTAAGAATGATTTATTGTCATGTTATTATGAATTCTAAAGCTGCTGTAAGACAAATTAAAGTAATTCCAAAAAAATTAAATGGCGCATTTGTTGGAATGCAATGTTTTACTGATGGACTTTAATATAAGTCAGCATGCATTAAGGGGTAATTAAAAACCAGTAATTCATACTTTCTTTATCTTTTACATAAACTCATACATTAGGGGGTGGGTGGTAAGGTGTCCCCTAACCCCCAAACCCAACCCTAAAAATAATTTCGGACCATTCATATTTTATTGTTTACATACTATTTGCATATTTCAAATTAAATTTTACGAATTACTTTTACTTATTGCAGGCAAATGAAACCTCCACAACGTAAAGCTAAAAGTATAGCTCAAATGCGATTCGAAAAGAAGAAACGAGTTGCTGATACGCATTTGGTATTACCAACAGCTGAAATAAGTGACATTAGTGGCGATGAAGAGGAAGAGCTGATAGATATTGAGGCACAACACCTTGCTGAGTACGAGTTGGTGGATATAGATGAAAGATGAAAATGAAGAGGNGATGAAGATGAAAATGAAGAGGCGCCTGAAGAAGATCTATATGAAACACTGCGTGAGGAATATAGATGGAGGAAGCATGCTCCAGCTGAGCAGAATACGATGTTTGAGGACATGCAGAATGATGATCATGAAGAAGATAATGACATGTACTCTCCTTACGACTTTGCCAAAAGATTTTTCACCAACGAGCTTATCAGTTTGATCGTGGCACAATCAAACATGTACTCTGTTCAGCAGACTTGCAAATCTGCGTATATTACCAATGATGAAGTGGAAAGATTTATAGGTAAGCGGACTGCAGATTGTTTATATTCATTGACTCGTGCAATGTATTTCTTATCGCATTTCAGGGATACTTCTGCTGATGGGGGTATTCAGACTGCCTCAAAACCGTATGTATTGGAGTCCGAGTACATTCGTTCCCCGAATTGCCAATTCAATGACTATTAACCGCTTTGACGAAATCAAAAGATTTTTGCATTTCAACGACAACGCCCTGTTACCTAACCGTGAAAGCCCACATTATGATAAACTGTATAAAGCACGACCCCTCCTTGATTACATTCGTAAAGTATGCCTCAGTTTGCGAAACACGGAGGATCAGGCTATTGACGAGCAGATGATACCAACAAAGTCACGTAATCCGGTGAGGCAATACCTTCCTAATAAGCCTTCCAAGTGGGAATTAAGGTTTGGGCTCGCTGTGGTGTAAACGGATTGTTATTCGATTTTGAAATTTACACAGGGAAGGCAAATGCCCACCACAGCGCTTTTGGGATTGGTGGAGATGTTGTGTTAAAACTTTGTAACACCCTTCCAACAAGCGCGACAAATTACAAGTTATACTTTGATAATTACTTCAGCAGTATACCTCTTCTAATACAACTGCGTCAATTGAACCTATGGACGGTGTGCACTATTCGAAAGAACCGCACAAAAGGTTGTGACAAGTTTTTGGAGAAAGAGACTGCTCTTAAAAAACGTGGAAGAGGGAGTATTGATTGGCGAGTAGAAGAAAATTCCAACGTTCTGGTATTGCGGTGGATGGATTCTGGTGTCGTTCAGCTGGCCAGCAATTACCTGAATGCGGATTTGGGAGAACAATGTGACCGATACAACGCAGAAAAGAAAGAGCGTGTGAAAGTCCACTGCCCCAAAATTGTACAAGTGTACAACAAACACATGGGTGGAGTGGATTTGCATGATATGTTGGTATCGTTGTATCGGGTGACTTTAAAAACTCGCAAGTGGTATCTTCATCTCTTTTTTTACACATTAAATGTGATGGTAGTAAACGCTTGGATTCTTCACCGAGATCAAGAAAAGCGATTGAAAACATCCAAGAAGAAGCGATACACTGTGTTGAAATTCGTAACAGAGGTTGCCGATTGCTTCCTCTCTGTGGGTAAAACTGTGAAAACTGTGTCTCAAAATAAGAGAAAAAGATCCTTCACGCCAGTTGAAGACATCAGACACGATGGAATTGGACATTGGCCAATTTATCTTTCTAATCAGCAAAAGTGTCGACTATGTATGGATCTCAGGAAAGAAAAAGTTGGACGCACTATGGTGAAATGCTCGAAATGCGACGTTAACCTCTGCTTGACTCATGATCGCAACTGCTTTTATGACTATCACATTAATTGACTGTTGTTTATGTTCTACTACACTCACAGACTTTTCTGGATGCATTGTTAAGTGTTTCCCTTTACTTGTTGTTATTGCTACCCTTAATGCATGCTGACTTACATTAAAGTCCAACGAATAAGTGTACTCAAATGCGTTCTATTTACTCATCGAGGCACAATTGTCCATGAGGATACTCCGAGGAATAAGATTTAAGTCAAAAAACTTGAAAAAACCTCAACATACAATTCCATGCATTAAAGGGTTAAACGACACATCATCTTAGTTGAGCGTGACTCTCAGTCACCTTCATTTTTATTGTAAATATTTTATCCCTACTTCATTTTCTAATGTTATTTTGTTGAAATCTTTCTAATTTCCATTCCTATCTCTCATATATTAAATATTAAATTTACTTTTGGGTAGTAGCACAAATTAAAATACCCCCCCCCATATATAATCAATCAATAATAATTAGAATAAACCCTAACCCTAACCCTAACATGCTGCTATTTTTGACTTCCAGTAAAGTGTAAATATTAAATAATTTAAATATTATATTACGATACCTCACCGTGATCAAGTTATTTCTAATAATTGCCATATTTATTATTAATATGTAGTTTATTAAATCAGCAGATTTTGATTAAATGTGCAGAGAAATTTAACTGTAACATGACAAAATTACATAATATAGATTATATGCAAAATATTTTCACAAATTGTCTATTATTGCTTCAGACTTAATGTATATTTTATCTATTCTTTGACTAGTCTTAAATTACTTAGGTCACCTGGATTAATACATGTTTCTTTTATTGATTTTTGTTCTCTAAATAATTAATTCTCGATTTGATAAAGGCCCAATTAATAATAAAATAAGAAATGTTACATTTATAAATCCTCTCCACTTGATATGGAGAGCTACGAAAATAATTACATAAACCACAGTTTTTCTTAGTCAGATCACCCAAAAATTGTAATCTAAGAAGAGTTGCAAATTCAGTAATTGATAAAATTTTTATAAAAGGTGATTTTATTTTAGTATATATAATTGTTATTAGTTAATAAAGTTTTTGAACCAGTGTTTGTATTCTTATTTATATAGGAACCATTAGGTTGAGATTCTGATAACCTTAACAGCTGTCTTCTCTTTAATAAATCCAATTCTATTGGTAACGAATGGCTTAAACTTTCTGGCATGTTTTCCAGTAAAGTAGATCTTGACCGGAACCGTATTTCACTCATTTCCGTTGCTAAAACTAATTTGACATGAATACAAGCCTCCATCAATTCCATTCGATGAAAATGCTTATAATTTGTATTGGAGCTACATTTGCATTAAAGGCTGTGTTATTCTCTTTCAAAAAGATCACCGAACTATATGCATTATTAGACTCATCTGAAAACACATGGATTTGCCAACACCAAATAAGATAAAGACTCTTGCTACAACGCTTACTAGCTTTTTTTTCGTAAAATACTCAACCAAATTTTATCATTTAAACGACTAAACTTCCTTTAAAAATTTATAATAATTAAAAATAATAGAAATAGCTAAAACTAATTTTTAACTCATTTTAGGCCAACACTGCCAAATAAATTTTAATAGAATTCAGTCATTTGCTAAGAAAAAGTGAAAAAAAATACGATAGAAAAATAGCCAAATGATTTAAAACAGTGGTTCCGAACTTTTGGAACTATCCCAAGCACAAGAATTTCCAGAGCCCAATGCTCACTAATTGTGTTGTCAATCGACAATGGCTAAAATCAAAAACTTTGCGGAGCACACTTTAATATCCACTGATCTAAAAAATTAAGTTCCCTAGAGCCTTGGTTCTTAAAGCGTGTTCCGCCAAAAAATCAAATGTACAATTCAATTAAAAATTATTTGAGAAAAATAAATTCAGTGTAACATTTACACGTACCATTCGGCTTTGTATGAATAAAAATATCCTTCGGTTAAAATTACTTGTTGGAAACATAAAATATTATTGCAGCTATCAAAATTCTGCTTAAGCCGATTGTCTGGTGTCGTTAGATGTCGGACGCATGCTTGTTACCCTACCCTTTCACTTATGTTGTATTGTAATGTTCCGAATAAAAATAAATCAGAGTTCAGTGTTCCCCGACTTCAAAAAGTTTGAGAATCAAGACCCTAGAGAACAATGAAATTTAGCTAATTATAAAATAATCTTCAACGATCATTTCAAAATTAACTATATTAATTTTCCGCTTTCCCCACAGCGATAATTTAATGTGCATTTTAAAGTCACAATAAATAAATTATTATTAAGCCACATTTATAATTTGTAAATTTTCTAACCAAGAGCGATTTAAAACGAAAATCTTTATTTTTAACAATTAACCTGCATAATTCCATTATATTAGAAAATAAATTATAGAAAATGTTCATAAATTTAATTAATTTTTTTGAATATCTTGTTGCTAAAATTGTTGATTTTGAAAAGATAAATATTTCAATGGCCAAAAGAAATAAAATTTTTCATTTTTAGCAACATGATCAAAGTAACGAGATACTCGCATTATACAAAAGCAATAATTCAGAAAATATAATTTACATATCAATATTATGGTTTAAAG
>CAUHTR010003818.1:5000-42545 GCA_959609185.1 Schmidtea polychroa | reverse complement strand
TGACTTTGTGAGGTCCCTCAAATTTTTATCACAAAATAAATTGCATACCCTTATATACAAAACTCTTTCATATTTCTTTTAATTCTTCCACTTCTGAGAAATATTAATCTTTCAGTTTCAAATTATAATAAGCATTTAAATTAAATTCAGTAACATTTTGAAAAGAACATTGCCTCTTCAATCCAAGTTCTTTTCATTATTAAATCCTATGCAATATATTTTATTGCTCTCATCTCTTTATTAAAAACCATCTGCTGTTAAATTTTGGCTATTCTATTGTATTTTAGTTAGTAGTTTAAGCAGTAATTATTAGTTTATTCAAACAATTTTTTCATTTCCTATTTTCAGAAACAGGTTTAATCTGAACTGATTTTTTAAATGAATAAAGATCACATTTAATAGGAGTTCATTGTAATTTATTTATGCAATAGATGCAATTAAATTAATTAAATTAGATTGATTGTAATTAAAGATTATGTAATTTACAAAATTAAAAACACACTTGTCAATTAAAGTACCACGTTTTTAGTGGATAATAGTGATGATAATATTTATATGTTAATAATAATAATAACAATTTTTTGTCGGATGACTTTCAAAAAAATTAAACAGCGTAACCAAAAACTCGAAACCAGTCTACTATTGGGACTTGCACAAAGCTTACGCTGTTTAATAATAAAAATGATAATAATAATAATAATATAAGGCTAACTTATCATAATCATTTTCAAGAAAATTATCGTCTCCCCAGAATAAATCGAAAATTCTATACCTTGATAATGTCGGTTCGGGTTCAAAAATATTTTCAAAGCTCATTTGATTCTGGAATTCGAATAAACAAAATAACAATTTATTTAATTGTTTGAAAAATTCCGATTACGAAACGTTTATCGATCTTCAAAAGCGGAATTTGAATTTTGATTTTTAATTGGCCAGTGAAAATGAAATGGCAAATCTATTGGCTGTTTCATTGGCTGTTTCATTGGCATCCTAAATCTGTGAATAATGGATGATAGACACGAATAGAATGCATGAGAAATATGATTACCTCACCATAATCAACAGAATATTGCACGTGTAATAGTGATTGAAAAATCGTATTGTCGAAAATCCAAGGGAAAATTTTGAAATATTTATTATTGATGACAATTTATTAATTGGAAAATAATAATTGCAGACTTTATTACTGTTATCTTAAATTATTTGACATTGATTTATTGATAAGTTCTGCAATTAATTGTCTGTGATATTCCTACTCAGTGCTTTATCATATAATATATGAGATAAAATATATTAATTTAGATAATATTAACATCAAACTGGAGTGTAAAAAATTCTTATAAATTTTTAACATATGACATTTAATAGTTTCTCTGATTTTGAAAATTTTATTAAAAAAAATTTTATAATTATTGGGAACTTGTAATTTGTGTAACGCTATCATTGGATCCGAAAATTAAAGTGGAAAATGTTGAGTAGTATGGATAGAGCGGACCCATGGTCAAAAATACTAGTCGAACCCTTTGTTGATTGACATACGTGATTTTAGATTTAGTATTATATAATTATAAC
The DNA here is from genome assembly GCA_959609185.1 of Schmidtea polychroa. Classification (NCBI taxonomy): domain Eukaryota; kingdom Metazoa; phylum Platyhelminthes; order Tricladida; family Dugesiidae; genus Schmidtea; species Schmidtea polychroa. Next base: position 40,973 of record CAUHTR010003818.1, on the reverse strand, counting down.
ACTAGTGAACAAATCAAATCTAATTAGACTAAAAATCACTTTTTTATTTACATCAATTATCATTTGCTTGACTCCGAGTTTATAAGCCAACAAAGCATGTTCTCGAGTTTGATCATTTTTTGAAATACCAGCTTCAAATTCTCCAATAACTATCAGACCCTTTCCTTTTTGATAGAGGGCTTTGCATTCACCTGCTGCTTAGCAAGCACCGTATTGCAACATTTGATTGCCATATTCAAATATAATTTCACAACCTGACCCCATCGAATATTCTCCTCGTCATCAGTCACTAACGTCATAGCATATAATATATCCAATCTTCGTAAATATTGATTGAACGCCATTCCATAACGTTTGTTTCGAACAGCAGCATTGGCATCATATTGACATTGAACAACTAATTTAATAATTTCAAAGAAAAGCAATTCGAAATTTCTTTTCAGCATTCGATCTTCTTTATCTTCCTTATCAAATTCAAAAAAAAATCCTTTGACAATTTCCAAGAATTCAAGCAAGAAACAATGAATTAATAATTCAAAAAATTTCTCGAATTCCAAAAAAATCAATTTCGATAAACCAATTCGAATAATAATAAATAACATAAAAATAACCCTATCCGCGTCTGTGTGCGCACACATAACAGAAAAAAAACATTTTAACAACAACGCACACACAGACACGAGGGCTCAAATTACACCGCCTGTCAGATGGAGAAGTTATTCCTCCAAATGACTGGTCGAAACAACTAGTCTTGTTTTTTCGTTTTAATATTATATAATTATAATTCACCAATTTGTTGAGTATACCCGAATAGTAAAATTAAATAATTAATAAAGATGAGTGGAAGGAAAGGACATAAAATAAATGATATGTTCCTCAAAAAATCTCGAGAAGCAGAAGTGGGGGAAGAAGTTGGGAAATGAAAAGGAAACCACAAAGAATCGATAAAATTTAACAATGAAATACGACAAGCTCGTTATTAATTAATAAGTACAAATTGAAAAAGGAAAACAAAAACAAACAAAAAATTGGAAAATGGAATTGCTTTATCTAGACAGCTTGGCCGATATATCGAATGAACCACCGATTACAAATCTCGACAATTATCCGATATAACAGGAATGAATAGGGAAAGTCGGAAATTGGTTGGAAAAAATGAAACGAAAACAGTATTGGAAAATCTCTCGATGCAAGCAAATTAAAACCTATAAACGGCAGAGTAACAAATTGAATTGGGCACAAATCAAGACTTAAAATTTGCGGAAAATTAGAATCAAAGAAGTTGGAAATTGAAATAAAAAAAAGAGTATTTTCTACTTAATTAATATCAGTAGTGTGAATCAAATTAATTATTGGTAGGGGTGAGCTATTTAAGTCAAAGCAAGAAAGCAACCAGCTAGATTTACCAATTATCAGTTCAGAAATGGTAGTTGTGGAGTTGTGTATTCAAATTTGTTATCAAAAATCCTATTCTTCAAGTGTTGTAATAAGATCTTGAAAGCAATTGGTTTCGGTTCTGAGTATTTTGTGTCGTTATAATTGTAATAGTCATTTGTGCTAATCAATAAAGGTGTGTATTGTCTGAAATTCATTGTTGTTGTTAGCGGTATCAAACACTCTTGGAGTCAAATCAATAATTGGTTATATTTAATTTCACCGACAACCACAACAAATTAAAAAATAATTGGAAAATTAAAAATTGCATACTATTGGGACTTGATAGACTTTAAAATTAATTAAATATTTTATAAAATTTTACTACATCAATAATCGAATTATTTTAATATGAAATAGTATAGGGCCTATACTATAGGCTAAATATATTAAGATACTCGGTTACTATAATACAAATCCAAAACAGTAGAGTTTTTGTATTTTAAAAGTTTTTTAAATTGTTTGGTGTTAAATTGAGAATATTCTGTTGTTGTTGGTGTTGTTGTTAATGTTGTTGTTGTTTCAAATGTATTGAATGGTAAAATTATTATGAAGTTAAATGAATTTTTATTTTTTAAATAATTTTTAAATAATTGTTAAAATTAAAATGAAAATGATTTTGTCTGAATAAATATCATTTTAATAGTTTATAAAATACTATTTTAAAAATTTTAGAAATTAAATTGTCTAAAATACAATAGTGGCTATTTGTAATTTGTTTTTTACAAAACAACAATATCATTTTTATTATTGAGAATATAAATAATAAAATGTAATTTTAAAGTGAATTATTTGTCAAATTTTATTATGTATATTTTTTACATGAAGTTGACATTTAGTTGAATAGTTTATGAAATTCTATTGATATATTTTATTAATCTGTAAGTTTTATTGCCAATTTAAATATTGTTTCTTGTAAAAACTGTGTTAAATGATTAAATCAGTTTTAAACCTTTTGCTAGTTTGATAGTGAAAATATATTAATTTAACTTTATAGTAAATTTGAATTTGAATTTAAATTTGAATTTAAATTTGAATTTAAATTTGAATTTAAATTTGAATTTAAATTTGAATTTAAATTTGAATTTAAATTTGAATTTAAATTTGAATTTAAATTTGAATTTAAATTTGAATTTAAATTTGAATTTAAATTTGAATTTAAATTTGATTTTGAATTTAAATTTTATTTTAATTTTTGAATATGAATAATGTGATTGTAATATCTCTGTATTTTTAGAATAAAAATCTTCTTGCAAAATGCTGAAATCATTATGTGATTTATGATAAAAAGATTTGAACTCTGAACCAAAATTTTTATTAGATCATGAAACTGAAATATATTTTTATTTGCCTTACTAAACAATTCCAAGATATTTTATTTGATCGTTCTATAAAATTATTAGCTTTGGTTAGTAGATCAGCGGTTAAAGGACATATGGGTTCGAATCAAGGTTAATGTCAAAATCAGTAATCGCAACAAAAGACGTAAAAAATGGTGAGAAAGAATGGTGATTGTTATATAACATGCAAATAAATAAGGAAGCACCATTATTTTCAATTTTTTTGTTTACATTAACGAAAACATATAGATTTATACATTTGGCTTTATTTTTAACGAATCTGACTAAGAATATATATATGTATAATATATGTATAATATATGTATTTATTAAAAAAGCTTGACTGTGAATCAGTAAATATATCAATGTTTTTGATATTTACGAATTTTCGGCACTGACTTTTTCAAGTTAATTTCACAAGTCAAATTCACTTGAAAAAGGTCAAGCTTTTTAATAAATACAATAACAATACTAGACATAATAAATGATCGATTTTTATTAAAATGTTCTAACTTTTTTACCTTTGATCTCTTATTTACTATTTCTTTTATATTGATGCTTTTAGACTAGTGAAAAATCTGCTTTCTTTCCTTTAGAGTATATTTTCTTATTTTCAAACAAATCTTGCTTCTTTCAATTGTCGTTTTCTCTGTTTAGGAGAGGATATTTAAATTAGTGACCATATTTTGTTTTGTAAAACAAATTTTGAATTTTTTAATTAGTATTTCATTTACTTTTATTACAATATTCGGAATGGCTCACACAATCAACGTGTGTCTAAGAGGACAATGTTCGTCAGATTACAACTATAGGGTAAAAAATTTCCCTTTAATAACATAAATTTTCGACACTTTAATTGGTTATTATTGTTAAGATGGTACTAATTCTGACTCTTCGTGCTCTTTGCTTCAATTATTAAAATAACACCCAAAACAGAAAACTTTATTAAATGTTAATAAAATTTGATACCATATTGTCAATTACACTCTTATTTGAGCTGCATCCTTCTATGAAAGTTTAATAAAGTAGATAGTGCAACAGTTTTTTTATTAGATTTCAAATGTGATTTTTCCTTTTATAAATTTGATTTGACAAAAGGTTATCCCCTTTGCCCTATACATTTCTCTATTCTTCTTATTGGGAATCTCTTTGTAACCTGGTTATCCTTCAACCGAACAGGCATTTCACTACTAGTATTGTCTATTTTTATATTGGTTATTTTGCTGCCACTTTTATAGTAAAATAATTGAATTAGCCAGCAACCAAAATTTGTCTACCTCAGAGGTTTCCCACATGGTTCAGGTTAAAGTGAAAAAGATTTAATGAAAAATATTTGATTTATAATCGTTATTAGCCACCGTGAATTTTGTATTGATCACATCCATAAAATGTTAATAATCTTCCAAAAATTTATTTCAAATAAAATATTGTTTTTCCAATATTATTAGAATACACACAATATATTTGAGGAGTTTTTCAGTCTCAGATATTGATATTTTCCGAAGGACAGATTTCATTCTTCATACATTTCATTCACATCAACATACCTAAATGTATTATTTTAAATTTATAAATATTTTACATTATACATTTAAATGTTAATTTAAAAATACTATTTAATCTTTAAATATAGACTTATAGTCGTAATGAGAATAAATGAAATATTGATAGAAGAAAAATAATTCAAATTTTTCACTTATATTTAATAATATAATTGAAATGTTCATTATTTCAATCAGTACAGATTTTATGTCTAATAATCACTGTGTCATCGTGTACCTATTACCTCCCCTTCTACTAATTTGATACTTTTCAAGTATTTTTTTTAATAATTTCTTCAATTATTGGTTTCCTTGATATCGCCAGTAAATGGTATCGAACATATTTAAGTTATTTTAAAATGAATTAATTTTATATCTTTTACGGTAGCAGTCGGTCAATCTTTGCAAAAAAGAAAATTATAGTATAAACGATTTCCTTGGATCTGCCTAACCATAAAATTTTAAAGTTTGTGGGTACCTATACTTTTTTATTCATTAGATTCTATTGTTTTAAATGTATGAGACCTAGACTTGTATTTTTCTTTATATACCATCACACTTTTATTTATATTTATTTATATATCTATATCAGGTAGTTAATTATATAGTAATATTTAATGATCTAATGTTTTTAATAAACAATATGTTACGTAATAGCTGTGGTTCTATTATGAAAAAATGAATATGCAGGATTGTATAAGTTTAAATATTTTAGGCAACAAGAATATCTTTTCTTTCATATTATTTTGTGTTTATTATATTTGTCTAGTTTTCATTCAAAACGTGTAGGGAAAGTTGAGATCTGTTTGGCAAAATACAAAAAAAGTACAAGAAGTCTTAAAGGTTTTGATTTTGATTTTTTGTTTTCCTACTCAGAGTCTGTTTTGTCTTCTCCTTCCATAATTTGCATTCATGGGTTGAAAAGAAAGAGACTTTATTATTTTTGACAAATTTCACAAAACAATGCAAATTGATTAAGAAAATTAATGAAAAACTCAAATTGACGAATATTTATGATAATATCGCTTTGCATATATGTTGATTTTTATCATTAAAACAAATGATAAACTTGCAGGTTATCTGTATTATAAGCAGAATTTCAAAGTTAACAATTATCTTTTGTCGAATGATATGGGCATACAATGATGATATAGGACTACTGATGTTATGACGGTAACATGGGACACAATCTAACTGGATTTTCAAATGTATATTTCTTTTCAATTATGCCAAATCTAATTTTGCATCCAATAATTGATAAAGCCAAATGTTTCTAAGTTGATAATCGTCCTCATCATTGCCACGCTCCAAACAATTAATTGGATCTGATGAACATTCTTTAGTCAAACTTCCAATGGCTACGCAATGTCCTCTTGGACACACGTCAATTGTGTGAGCCATTCCGAATCCCTATATTAATAATAAAGTAAAATATGTTTCTTTAATGTGTAACATACATTTGCTCCCGAATAATCTATTACTCCAATAACCACATCCAGTTCCCAGTTGTATATAAACACTCTAGATCTGTCGTTTTCGTCCAACATATCACTGACAACGTACATCAAGTTATCTAAAAATTATTATTAATCATTTCAAATATTATAAGTTTGTTTATTTTTTAAAAATGTAGCCATCATATTTAAATAATAGTAACCATAATAGTAATAGTAATAATAATAATAATAATAATAATAATAATAATAATAATAATAATAATAATAATAATAATTACTTAATTTATTGAAAGCAACTGCATAGACGGGTCCAAATCGTTCATCTGTAATAGTTTTTATCAATTTCCCTGATTTTGAATTATCTTTGAGTCCTGCTGAATAACATTGAACTCTCATATTTTCCCTATCAGCTGCACATATCAAATCTTCTGATTCAATTAATACTAGGTGATGTGGTATAGATAATCGAGATTTATCTAAAAATAAAATCTTATAAAACTGACTTCATGTGATTTACATACACAATAACTTCCGGATATAATAAAATGTCTTGCCAGAAAAATATTTTATTTTAACCAAATTTTATAATAGCCAATTTCCTTAAAATGGAACGTACAGTACAGTCAAGCACTATTGCCACGCGCTAATTTTACAATATCCATTTTTTATAGAATATTACTTTTTCTCTATTTTCTCATATAGTTATAATAACCAATCAAATTTGCGTGAAAGGTGTGCCATGCGCATTCTATCTTATCATATTCACCTGTTGTTCCATGAGATTATTATAATTTGTTTTCAGCAATGAAGTCAAATCTGAAAAGATTAAATTAACCGTTTGGATACCGGCGTGACCAATGGGTACAGAGAGAACTTCTCCGAAAGTATAAGACAAAAATCAAAATGTAGAACTTATAATAACGAATATTTTGAGATATAAAACAAATTTTATCATATTCTGATCGTTAGATAATTGAGTTACAATTTTAAAAATAGGCCTTTTTCAAAGTAAAATAAAACATTGAAGTTGAAGGAATAAATTCATGAAACACAAATTGTTTGATAGAACAACTATCGATCATATATGGGTAGAAAACTTCATAGAAAATATAAGTAGAACCTGAGTAATTTTCAAAATAGTAAAACCTACGTCCACGGTATTTCATCTTTACAATATATTTCTTACCGGAATGTTATCCAAAAGGAAACTGAAAGACTATTGGTCAATTGATCCATTACTTCTAACTGCAGTATTCAAAGGGCATATGTCAAGAAATCAATTTTACAATATTTTGAAATGACTTTACTTTAGCAATTATCGTGAAAAGAGTACGTGAAAGTTGAGCAATTTTTTTTTCAAATTTTTTAAAAGTATAAAATGATTATCATGAAGTAATCTTCCAAATAAGTTTACTACAGTTGAAAAAAATTCGGGATTAATATTTTTCAGTTGATGCACGATTGCGCTGTTCATGTCAAAAACGCTGTGACAATTGACGATCTTTTCAAATTTTGTAGAATTCAACACGCTTTGCTCAAAACATTTTTCCAATGTCTCACTTTCATTCAAATGGTTGACATGAATATATTGATCCTTGCATAAAATTTAATAAAACTTGTTCCGTTTGTAATTTGTTTGCTACCCTTTTGCATTTAATGTAATGGAAATATATTCTTGGGCAAAAACTACAGAGAGCTTCTAAGTACCTCTCATTATATAAGGCATTTTAACTGCTATTAAAAATAAAATAATTCTATTTAGAAAAAATGAGAATTTGTTAGATGTTAGAAAAATAACAAAAATTTTAATTAATATCAATATTTGTATTTCGTGAATATGTTGGTTAATAATAAAAAATAATTCCCTTTCTAAAGCACGTACTGAAAATTCATTCTGAGAAAGTAAATAAAAAATAATTCGTTAAAAATAATATTCATAAACCTCACCTTTTTCATTTCCAAATTCTCCAATGAATTTTCCATGCTTGTCAAATTTCACAATTCTCGAATTGCAATATCTAGCGATAATTAATTTTTTTTATTTATAGATTCATTGAATAAAATATTGTTTACCCATCCGCTACAAAAATCGTGCCATCTTCAGCAGCAACGGCATGAGTAGGTTTACAAAAATGATTCGCATCATTTCCAGGTGTGAAAATTTCCCCAAGGATTAAATCCGGTTTGTTAGAATTGTGAGGAATGCGCAGAACCTTATTAAAACAAAATTATTTTAATTTTAATTAGAAAAAGGGCCTACTTGATGCCTTGCGAGATCTGTTGCAATCATATGATGTTTATCAGCAAATATTCCATGAGGTAAATAAAATCTAAAAATGTATAATTATTTTCGCAGTAATAATTTTAATAATATTTAATATATAATATTAGAAATTTTTAGACGAATTATTGATTCAAATTTATCTTGAATAACAGAATTTTATTTTTATAATATATTCTTTATATTTTTAAGATTTGATTAATAATTAAATAAATATGAAAATTTTTTAAAAAATAAATTTTTTCAAAATGTTTGCATAATGTAGAGTTATTTTTTGAAAAAAACCAACAAAATGAAAAATTTTAATTTTGTTTGTTTTTTGACAAAAACACAATTTTGAAACTATGTAAGTAACATAAAAAGCCAAGAAATAAGTGTTTTGAGCATCTAAATTTAGTCAATATTCAATTTTATATCAAAATACAGCCAAAACGTAATATTACGTGCCACACAGGAAAGGGCAACACGAATAAAAAAATAGTTTGAATACACCCTTTTATTTTATTCTATCTTTGAGGTCTAGTGGCCCGCTCACCACAAAGGTTACTTTGAAATGATCTTGGATTAGACCCTTGAAACATTTCATTCGTTGGTCTGATATGGATAATTAAGAGGCTAAGAATGTTTTTCGCATAGAAAGTTTTCATTTAATTTTTCAAAAGAATTATCATAATTGTATAATCTGAAAGTGGTTAGAAATAAAATCTTACTGACTCAATAAATTATAAAATATTCATTTTCAAATCTAGTAAAATTGAGTTAAGTCATTAATAAATAATTTATTAAGGAAAAAAGATTAAGAAATTTTCAAATTATATCAAGTCATTTCAAACAAAATATATTTGCAATATGTTTGGTGCCACTATAAACATTTAAAATCAACTAAAGTACTAAATTTTATTCTAAATAACAATGCTAAATATGTCAAAACTTACAATTAAATAAAAATGAGTTAACCGTAAGGTAGCCAAACCTCTTTCACTCGAATGCAGTTAAAAGGATGAAAAATTAACAAAGAAATGAAATTTTATTTTTTATAATATTTTTCATTTTCTTTGAAAACATTACAGAAGCGTCACAGTTATACTGGAGTTTCACCTTCATCGAAATCATTGCTCATAAAGTTGCTATGTTTAGTCTCAATTTGTCGCTTCTCAAGAAATCATTAATAATTGATATTACTCATTAACTGTCTCATTAGTAACAGGTAAGCACATTGCAAATTCAACAAGTCATTTCGAATTTTTTACAGGAATATTTTTGTCTTTAAAATATTTGTTTATTTTTATCCGACGAAAGTTAATTTCTATTTTACTTTTATTTCATTCATATAATGTTTTCCGGGGAACAATACATGTTTACACGCCTAATTTCTTCGAAGAGTTTATTGTCATAGAAAAATATTTAATTATATCCTACCACATAATGAACTACTTTCAATATTTCTTCACAATATAATTTAAATTTTCTACATATCGTCATTCTCTAAAAAATTCATATAATCAAAACTATAATAATTGATTTTTACAATATTATCTAGAACAGTACAAGAAGATAAAGGAGTACATAAAATTTGGAAAGTACAAACCATCAAAAAGAAATAATGCCTTTTCGAAAGTAGACCGTTTGGTCACCTTACTTAACTCTGTAATTTCTCATATATTTGTATTCAACTATATATATTATTCAGTGCTTTTTTTCTGACGGAACGCTCCGCAAAAGCGTTCTGGCACCTTTTTTCGCTGAATGATTTTAAAAAATTGACATATGTTTTGGTTTTTTGTCGTATTTCAACTTCTGACATTTCAAATAGTCAATTACAATCAAATTAAAAGTAGTAGTCGTACGCCAAAGCGAGTGAATCATAACTCCGTGCTTCCTATGTGTTATTACTAGTATATAAAACACGCTCAGGGTAAATATACGCCATTAATATACTACATCATTACTAATAACTAATAAGTGTATATTTTGTGTCCTGCATAATTATTTGATTTGTTAGCTAATTTCAGCGTCATTTTTTGCATATAAAGGATAGTACAGATACGTTCCGGCACCTTTTTTTCTAGAAAAAAAGCAGTGATATTATTAAATATAATTATTTATATATGTTAAATTGTTTTAATTTTTTTCACTGAAATATTTTTGATGTATAAATACATTCTGTAACTGATTGTTTTGTGAAAAAGTATTATTAAACGCATAAGAATAATTTATCAGTCAGCCGGGAAAGAGGTTCATACTAAAATAATTTCTACAGAAAATTGAAAAAAATTAAATTTGAAGGAGTTGATGAGTTTTACCTAAATCTTGATATTTTGAGAAATGAATTAATAACATTTTATATCTTTATCAACTTATTTATAAATTTTTATTTAAAAATTTAGAATGATTTAAATATTTAAACTAATTACAATGAGGTAAGTAATTAAAAATTATAGATATGAGCGATTGACTTAAGCTTTGAGGATATTCACGGTCGACTAATGACTGAAATTTTTTTATTTTATGTTTATAAACTACTTAACTAATTTTTATAAGCAATTAAGTCTTTTGAAATTTTTTTAATGTAGTAGTTTGAAAAGTAGTTTTTTTTAATTTAAAACTAAAAATATTTAATAATTCATATGAAACGGAAAAGCGTTTCATACGTTCATACAAAGGAAATTAAATGATTATATACGCCCATTTATGATTGTTGATCACAGTATATTTAAGCAAATTTATTTTCTCATTTTATTTTAAATCATTTCATTAAATTTATTATTTTTACGACATTTTTATTCTTTTCTTTTGTTTCTTTTATAATTCATTTAATTTAAAAAATTAATAATGAAATTTAAAAAATTATTTTTGACAAAAATTTCAATTTCCAAAGTATTGAATTTCAGAAAAGAAAATGAAACAATTTTCAAATTTCTCTATTATTGTCAGCATTTGTTAAATTGAATTCCAGACGAAATCAGAGAAAATATTTTAGAATTATTTCTAAATAAATCTTTGAAATATCATCTGCCAGTCAAGAAATTTAGAAAATTAATATTTCAAAATTAAAATAAAATTTATTAAAATTGTTTTTATATTCTTGTGAATTCAACGTGATGCTCATAATTACTATTAATTTTGCTCTGATAAAATCGGAATAAATATTATAAATATTATTTGAAAGAAAAATTAAATATTTTAAACCCATTTATCAATTTCTTTCAAGATTAATTTATATTCTCATTATTGCCATTATATTATTGTTCAATAACTCTAAAGTCTTCTAAAGACACTTCTAAAGACTTCTAAAACTTCTAAAGACACTACTCTTTTTTGGATTTTTTTAAATATATATTAAAATGTTTTAGAAGAAAAATACTACTTATAAAAAAATAGGAAGTGGAACATGTATTTGAGACTAATATTATATATGGTTTATTGTAGCGGTTCTTACCTTTTTTATCATGGATCTCTTTTGAGTAGTTAAAACTTTAGCAGGAGATATTTTAAATAAGTCAAGTTAAATTTATAAACATTGTTCTTTTCAATTTCATTGTTCGGTTGGAGTGACTTTAGGGGAGGTAGCAAACTTAATTTCAAAAAGATTATTGTTAGGAAGAAATTTATTTTATAGGAATTTATCATTGAGGAAGTGTCAAATTTAATTATGTTTTTTTGAAAACTGAGATTCAAAATATCGAGGAAATATATTTTTTAAAGATGTGTTTCCAAAATTTAATACCTCATATTTTTATAATTTATTTTTCTTTTCTAGGAACAATTGATTTAAAATTATGTCAATTTCGTGTACATGTCATTCCTTAAAAAGCATGAGTATTTAATATTTTAATATTGTATTTATTAAAAAGCTTGACTATATCGATGTTTTTGATAATCACGAATTTTCGGCAATGCCTTTTTCAAGTGAATTTTACAATGTCAATGGAAAAGAAATCAGTGGTGAAATTTGAATAAAATATATGTTCTTATAATATGAATATTTTAAATGTTAAATACATAAGTTAACAATTTTAATTAATATTTTTAAAATTTTACTAAAAAGTCTACAGTTTAATTAAATGTAATATTATATGTTAAAATTAGAAAAATTATTGTTTGTTTATACTAAGTAATAAATAAACCTAACTTATCGGAAATATTCAAAGGTTTTTTCTTCTTTTCTAGGTATAATTGATTTAAAATACTTGTTGATATTAGACTAAATTTTGAATAACATAAATTTATTTGTAAGTGCTACTATGATTATGAAAATGTAGTGAAAGTACAAAAACGGTTTCAAATAGATTTTTTAATATTACCAATAAGCAACATATAAACAAAACAATTATTATTTTACAGTTACAAGTATAAACAACTTGATGCTGAAACTATTTAAAATTTTAATTACACAAATCTTTTATTATAAATTTAATATTAGCTCAAACAGACAATAAAAGAGGTTTTTTATGTTTAAAAATATAAATGAATGAAAAATTAAAAAATATATTAAATATAAATGTATTGATATGCACTTATGGAAAGGAAAAATTCAAGTTATTATTTATGTCTGGTTTGAAAGTAAAAAATGTTGAATATGTTAATGAAAATAAGAAAATAGGAAATAATTAGGTTTACTAATGAGGATAAAAATAGATTGTGTCGGATGGAAGAGGGTTTAGTAAGGACGATTATACCTAACGGAAAATAAAATTTATACGTCAGAACAAAGATTTTCAATAATTTTTAGAAATGGGCCAAATAGTTAAATAAAAAAGAGTTCAGAGAGACTTCGAATCCTATACTGAAATAGTAATTGGACATCCACAGAATTAATAAAATATGAGGAAAAATATTGTTACTCTTTTTTGTTATAAATTTATTTTATTTATTAATTTTTTATAACAAATTTTAATTTTCTATTAAAATTTAAAGTTTTTTGATTTTTGTGGCAAAATAAAATATCAAATATTTTTCCAAGTTTAATTTTCCCAATAATATTTCAGTTGATGCATAAATAAAACAAACCATTTAACATTTTTTTTCGCATTGCAAAAGATGATAATTTTACTAAAATGGGTTGAGTAAAAATTAACTCTTAAAAATAATTTATTGTCATTTGATAAAATACCAAATTTTATTTTATTAAAGTATGTGTAAAGTAAATTTTAAGTTGATTCGTAGTATTGTCAATTGACCACGTGCCTTATAGAATTTGTTAAACCTCAAATTGTATATAGTCAATGTGAACATTGAAACATTTGAACATTTGCCTGGGCAATTAAATTTAGTGACATTTAATTTTCACAGAATTTGGTGGTACTAGGAGAAAATGTAACCGGACTGAAGGTCGTGGAAAGAATGTCACGGTTAAAATGTCGTGGACAAAATGTAACATAACATTATTATACTTGATTGTTTTAAACAAAAAATTATTCTAAAATCATACGTTAATTATCTTTAGTCAAATATACTACAACGTTACACGACGTTTATAATAAGTACACGCGCAGTATCACCCAGATATGTAACCGGATCTCGATTGACGTAGTCCGAGACCATAATTTGTAGTGCCTCGTTGATGCGGATGTACATTTTCTTCTTTCTCATTACATATATATATATATATATAGCCTATGGGTATTAGTCGCAAAGGTACTGTTTACACACAACATTTTATCTACAACATTTATACCATGACATTTTGTCCAGCCACCAATTAGGCAACATTTATGACATGCTTTTAATTTTTAACGGAATAATTTATAGCATGAATTTTCGGTTTTATCCTTTAATTTATTTATGAAAATCTCTTCAAATTTTAGGTAATCATTTAAAATTATATATTTATTTAGGATTTTCGTGTCTCTCTTGAATGGAGATTCTTAACCATTTAGTCTGAGATCTTGGAAATGAAATATATATGAAACATTCATGAATAATTTTAGAATCTTTAACACTAGTGTGAAGTGAGAGGTTTTACAAATTATATAACATTCCTAGGACATTTAAAGAACATTTAAAATACACTATGAAATCCAATTTTCTTCTAAACAAATTCATAATTTTCTATATTTATTTCTGATCTATTTTATAGAGATATTGCTTTCTTCCTTTATTTGATAAGAGTGAAGACAATGATAAATAAATTACATTACAAACAATTTTTATGCTATAAAAACTGTTAATTTTTCCCATGTATGCAGCGGAAATTTTATTGTGCCGCAAGCCAAAATAGGTTGAGAATCATTGTTTTAATTTATTCATCTTTTATCTGCTATTTACGATTTAGTTTATCTTCATTCTGTTGTCTTATATAATTGTGAATGTATGTATGTATGTTTGTTTGTTATAATTTCTAAATACGGAAATTTTTAAATTGAATCCAATATAAAAATCCTTATAAATCGTTATTATTACAAAAAAATCCCTTTGGCCCATTTAAATACTTTTAATAACAATTGTAAATAAATAAATATACTGGTCTATAGCATGAAAGACTTTAGATAAATAATACAAAAAAGTAACATTTTACAAATATCTATATAAATAATAAATAATTATATATTCAATAATTATACAATTCCAAATTTAAATTTTGTTATTGGCGTCAAAACGTCCCGCTTGTCAGTAGAATTGTTTGTTTGAATTGAACATATAAAATTATATTTATAGATTTCTAGGAAGACAGAAAATTAGATAATTAAATTTAGCTTATATGTTTTGTCATTAATTAAATATTATATAATTATAATTATTCCTTCGTATTTTAATTACATTAAAAAACAAATAATTCAAATTAACTTTCAATGTTTAAATTTTAAAAAATATATGAAAATCTTACAGATTTGAACCGAATTCTCCAACTACTTTCGGGTTGTCGATACCATTATTTATCTTTATTATTGTACTTTCTTTGATCGGCCCATCAGAAAGTTTTTGGTACTGATTTTTATTGTTGAATGATCTAGAAAATTGATAGAAATGGGATAAATAATAAAATTAATTATGATTATTATAAGAATTAAAGAAAATCTTTCCTTTTAAGATTAATAGCAATTATAAGAAAAATACGCTTTATTCACTTTTTGAGCACCAATTTACAGAAATTTGCATCATACAAAAATATGGCTCTCTCTCCTCCTCTCTCTCTATAATATCAGAGATACTTGATATACTTTACAAAAACCTCTTCAAACATAAATGATGAGTTAAAGTAAATCAAATAAGGGCAACACCACAGTGTAATTTCGGTCATCCGAGATGGTAAGGAATTGAAAAGACTCGAATAAAAACCTTCAAAAGTTTCCCATAAAAAAATGGAGAAAAAATTATAAAGTAAAAACTAAAAATGCGAAATTGTTTGAAATATAACAGAAAGAGAATCTTTTTTATCTCCCTCTTATCAACAGATGATTCCAGGAATGTCGGAAATGTTTGATGAAAAATTAATTTTATATTTCAAAGATTTAATAAGTCACGTTTTCCGAAAAAGTTATTTAAAAAATTTCGAATTTTCATTAATCTAATTAATCCGCTAACAGGTCACTGTGATCTCGAATAATAGAGAGTCTAATAAATTATATATAATTAGATATAAATTTATAATTATATATAAGAATACATATATAAGAATACCTCTCATCCATATCTACATCAGCTCTGTGGAAAATATATAAATATCCTTTGGGACAAAAAGAAAGACCCGACACTTGACCTAGATAATCCAAAAGTTTCGATGATGGCCAGTTTGGTACAAGATTAGCATTTTCTAACGTAATTTTGAACGGTTTATTTTCAACCTTTGCCTACAAATTCTAAATGTTAATTCCGCTTATTAATAAACATTGACTTACTTTTCCAACTGGAGACTTTTGTAGTTGATTTAGTTCATTGACAGCAGTATCTATCGGTGAACAGGAAATGAAAAACAAAATATTTGATAAAATAATAAAAATAGAAATCATCATTTATAATTAGAATTATCGTAAATTCGAGTTATTTATATATGTATATAATTAATAGTTTTTTTCTGTTCATCAATTGGAATAGTAGATTTCTCTCTCAATGCCGATTTTCTATTGGTTAATTTTTCTCTGGGAATAAGAATATTCGTAACTATGGCAATGGAGCTTGTTCTTGAAGAAATTATTGTTACGTAATTATCGATTTAGCTAGAAAATAATAAAAGACAAAATACGTAGGTGCGAATTTAAAAATAGATGTATTTTTAAATCCACACCTACGTGTTTTGCTGTATATTATTTTCTAGCTTAATCGATAATGACGTAACGAATTTTTTTACAAGAACAAGCTATATTGCCATAGTTACGAATATTCTTATTCCCAGAGAAAAATTAACGAATTGAAAATCGGCATTGAGATAGAAATCTACTATTCCAATTGATAAACAGGAAGGAAAGGCTAAGGTTGAAAATCAACCGTTCAAAATTATGTTAGCAATGCAATTCTTCTACCACCTTTTGGATTATCTAGGTCAAGTGTCGGGTCTTTCTTTTTGTCCCAAAGGATATTTATATATATTTTTCATAGAGCCTATATAGAAATGGATGAGAGGTATTTTCATATATGTATTCTTATATATAATTATAAATTCATATCTAATTATATATAATTTATTAGACTCTCTATTATTCGAGATCACAGTGACCTGTTAGCGGATTAATTAGATTAGTGAAAATTCGAAATTTTTTAAATAACTTTTCGGAAAACGTGACTTATTGAAATATAAAATTAATTTTTCATCAAACATTTCCGACATTCCTGGAATCATCTGTTGATAGAAGGGAGATAAATAAGATTCTGTTTCTGTTATATTTCAAACAATTTCGTATTTCTAGTTTTTATTTTATAAATTTTTTATCTTTTTTCATGGGGAGACTTTTTTATTCGAGTCTTTTCATTTCCTTACCTCCTCGGATGACTGAAATTCCACTGTAGTGTTGCCCTTTTTGATTTACTTAGAGAGAGAGAGAGAGAGAGAGAGAGAGAGGGGGGGGGGGGGAGACTGCTCAAAAAGTGAATAAAGTGTATCAAAAACTTTTTGATGGGCCGATCAAAGAAAGTACAATAATAAAGATAATTAATGGTATCGACAACCCATAAGTGGTTGGAGAATTCTGTTCAAATCTGTAAGATTTTCATATATGTTTTAAAATTTAAACATTGAAAGTTAATTTGAATTATTTGTTTTTTAATTGAATTATAATTATATAATATTTAATTAATGACAAAACATATTAGCTAAATTTAATTATCTAATTTTCTGTCTTCCTAGAAATCTATAAATATAATTTTATATATTGAATTCAAACAAACAATTCTACTGACAGGCCAATAACAAAATTTAAATATGGAATTGTATAATTATTGAAGATATAATTTTTTATTATTTATATATTTATTATTTATATAGATATTTGAAAAATGATACTTTTTTATACTATTTACCCAAAGTTTTCTTACTGTAGACCAGTATATTATATTATTTACATAAGTAGTATAGTATTTTGCTATATTTTATTAAATGCACTTGGATTTTCAAAAGTAATTATACATATTAAACATAGATTACATGTTATAAGAATGTGAAAATTAAAAAAAAATCAAGACATCAGTGTCATATGAAAAACCAGCACCTTTTAAATTTCCATTTATTTTAACAACTCTTACTGTAGCGGCCCGAGTTCTCATGTCTGCAAGTCTTGCTTCTCTCTGTTCTTGCGTCTCGTTTGATCTTTCTATAGCCGCCCGGTTTCTCATGTTTGCAAGTCGTGCTTGTCGCTCCTGTAGGGTTTCATTCGCCTTTCAATTTGCTGCTCTTTTTGCAGAAGAATTAACAGATCCAATTGGCATTTGTCTTTTAGATAACATTATAAGGCAAATAAAATTGATTACAATATAATGATTTTAAAATGATTCAGGGCTTTGTATCTATGATAATAAAGAACTAATTTTTTATATATCTATACATTATAATAGTGAATAGATAGACAGATACAGCTTTATACATTGCAAGGCATGATGCTTAATGTTAATGTAATGCTATAAAGGTATTTTGTGAACGATTAAACAAAAAATAAAATACTACAATCCAGATTTTTTAATGGTCACCCACATTAGTGCTGATCTGAATTGAACAGACTTAACCTAAGAATATAAATGGGCCAATGTGAATTTTTTTGTAATAATAACAATTTATAAGGATTTTTATATTGGATTCAATTTAAAAATTTTTGTATTTAGAAATTGTAACAAACAAACATATATACATACATTCACAATTATATATAAGACAATTGTTATTAATTTGACAGAATGAAGATAAACTAAATCGTAAATAACAGATAAACGATGAATGAATTAAAACCAATTTTCAAAATATTTTGGCTTGCGGAACGTGACATGCTTGATCCTCGACAGAGCATTGAATATATTAAAAAATTCTGGATCAAGTATTATTCGTTTTGCAGGGAATAATGCATTATGGTTCAAGCAGTGTAAAAAATAAATCAGTTATCATAGAAATATTTTGGCCTTATTGGTTATTCATTTCCTCACTTGGTATGGTGTTGGGTGACGGATTCAAATTCTTATACATGGCTTGCTGCTAATGTATTAATTACATAAATTAGTTGAAGTTTTATTTATTACTACAGTCGAGTTGATTTTTTAGATAACCAGTGACATGATCCACACATTCAAAACATGAATTCAATGGTATATTATATACTGTTATGTTTATATTGAAAATTTTATTCGAGGTACCAGTTAGCTTGGACTTTGTCTCTTGAGCCTACTTATTAAATTTCTTCAAGTTAATGGCGTTACTTATCAGAAAATTTTCGCCATTAGGACGCGATTGACTTTTTTATACTTAGTTCATTATCAACTCTCCGTAAACTATCATTGACTTGATTTACCTTCATTTAATTCTACAACTCTTTCTCGACCTATTTCTTTTCTAGATCTTTGGTATTTTAGCGTGATTGCATCTTACTGCCTCCATTTTATAATCATGTTGTAATGTCATAAGAAATGTACCAATTATACTGTTTTTAAATATAGACTACAATGTTTCGTGTTTAAATTTCTATAGATAATACTTCCTACATGAAATGTTATGTATTATTTTGTCATTCTTGTACTATTAGTTACTATTTGATAGTACTTATACATTGAATCTAATCTATCTATTAATTTTAGAATCTTTCTTACGGTCTCTAGACTTTGCTTATATCAAAATTATGAGGCACAAAGCGAATAGAATTTCTAGATGCGATTATGCGAGACGTGTCAGAATTCTACCGACAACTATCAATGATCCGATCATTATGATCGCCAACATAATGGCATTTTCCACAGAGAAACAGTGCTAACCGTTGAGGCATCTAGGTTGCTGTGTCTTTTAATTTACTTTCTTGCTTGTGTTGGGTATTTTGTGCAAGTCGGTATTACTGTCTGACTCCTTTGTGTTCTTTTCGAAATTAAATAAACAACCCAACACAAAATCTTTATTTGAGACTAATACAGTTACACTTTACTTACACTTTTTATTAATTCAACCACACTTGATACAACTTTTTTTTGGTTTGCACTTTTCAAAACTACAAATCTCACGCAGGGATAGATCTTCCAACGCGAGATGTCCCTTTCTGGTACGTTCGATTTAAATTATTCAATTGCTACTAACTTTAACGTTTTCTTTGTCGCTCTCGCTAAACTTCTTGTTTTCTTTTTCTTCGACAAACTGGCAATTCTGTTTTCTTGCCGGTCGCTTTTATACACATTTTGTAATTGATTTTATTTTCTCCAATTAGTCTGGATCCAACTTTCCCCCGGACTTCCTCTTGAAACTCTAATTCGCTTTGAGGAATTTGGCCGTCTCCTTTGACGACTCACTTCAATTTAATTTTAGTCGGCTGATTAAATTGCCTTTCCTAATTTGAATCCGGCCTTTCTACACGCACTATCTTCTGCTTGCTCTTTTCCAATTAATCATTGTGTCAAGCTAATGGGCCCAAATCTTCCTTCTGTTTACTTTTCTTCTTGTTTACCCAGCTCGGGTTTCCCATTAGCTCGGGTTTTCTATTAGTCAATTAATTAATTAACTAACGTTTTCTGTTTTAACACATTTGAATGCTTTTCGATCCTTTCTAACCGTTTTCTGATAAATCTCTAATCGTCATCTTGTTGACCATTAGCTAATCTATACCTGTCCCGTTTTCCAAATTCGATTTCGATGACTTTACAATTTATCGATTTTTAACGGATTTCCGGATTCTTGCCTTTCGCAACTGCTTTTGCCATTTCCCAATACTACTTCCATCATACTTTCCTTTACTATCAATTTTGTACATGATCACGCTTTTATTTGTCTTTTTTCTTCGCTTACTTTTTATTTAAATTTTCAACCTAAATTTCATTTAAATTTATTTTAATTTACAGACCTCAACATATCTCCCCTCTTAAAAAAAATTTTCTTCCTCGAAATCTACGTCTTAATGTGATTATCCTTTCACAATGATTGTCTAGACTCAGTTTTTGTTTCATTTCTGTTGTGACTTTGACATCGGAAGCATGTGAAACGGTGTTTTGACGGGGCACTTGCGAACATCTCTGTTTGAAGGCTTGGATGCTGATTGAAGTAGATATCCCTGGAATTAGGTCTGTTGTTCGATGTATGACCACTGAACATATGATGATTGTTACAAGTGGATAATGCTGCTGCAATTGCACTATCCCTTCTACGACTTGAATTACTGTCATGCTTCATTAATTTCGAATCTAAATAATGACCGAGAGACGATTTCCTTACGGTCTCACAGTTAAAAGTGGTGCAGCGAAATATTTACTAAATCTCCAACGAAAATTAGTTAAAAATATAAAATATAATAAGAAATCTAAAGAAAATGAAATAACTTTAACTAATAAAAATAATCTCGATAAAACTTTGGCATAAAACCTACAACCGTTGTAATGACGCATCAACATCGCAACAACCAATGGAAACGTGAACAATAGGAAACCGTATTTAAAGCCAAATGTCCGCAAATTCGATTCATTTCAAGATTATTTTTCTGTAGGTCTGTAATTTGGCTCTTTGAGATTTCGCTCTCCACCACTTTGTGAGAACTGAAGACGCTGTATACATAAAATTTGGAACCTATTCCATTTTCCTGCTCATAGTAAGTGAATACGCATCAAATTTTACCTTATACTCCGGCCGCCAATGTTCCAAGCCTTTACCCATGAAATCGTCCATCAGAGAATTCATTATTAAAATCACATGAGTACTAGAGATTGCAACACAATAAATGGAAAATCTTGACTTTTTATGTTCCAATAGACATACCAAAATCATGATAACAGTTCCAAGAATTCCAAAAATAGCAATAATTGGCAACGCATACAATCGATAAACTCCAATAACATAATCGATCCATTTTTGTAGGTGGTCTCTGGTGCATTTACCGAGCATTAAAATTAAACCATTTTTTGACAAAAATCAAACTGACAAAAAGTATTCTCTAATTCAATACTTGCATATTTTCATATTGATTACACAAAAATTTATTGGAACAATTTTTTGATTTGCCTAAAGTTGTCTGGTAAAAATTCGATATATAATGCTTCCAAAATTTAGCTATTTTCAGACGGATTTTCAGAATCTGGACAGTTTGATAAATCAGGAAACGAAAGATGTCATTTTTAAAATCTCGTTTAATAAAATATGCCGAATATTAAAAATTTTGAATAATATTTCAAGATTTTGTTGAGATAGCGACTGAAAAATTGTACATAATCTGATGTCGTGTGACAGCAATCAATATGTAAATCATATTATTTAATAAGATCTGTTTCTTTTGCACTGAAAATGTTAATTGTTTTTTGTTTCTATCAGTTCGTTTCCCTCTACAGACATACTTCAGACATTTGATAGGTTGCATACAAACTCGCTCACATCGAGATTGAATGTCGAATCGATTGCGTTGAGTATTTCCTCACTGCATAAATCTCCTGTGAAGCTTTCTTCATTATTGGCAAATATTCTCTTGTAATTTCGTTTAAATAGGTATAATAATAATTGTTGTTCATAGATAAAATTTAATTCTCAGATCGCTTCATCAGTGCCCATGGATTAAACTCAACTCCCAATCAAACCACACCTCACTCAAACAAATGGTCCACAATGCACAATCCACAAACGTTGAGACCAATGGAATTTTCTTACTGCAAATTCAAATTTTGACACAGAGTAAGAATAACAAAAAATATATTTTAATAATTGTTGTCCATAGAAAAATCCCGATTCCCACATCGTCTCACCAGTGTCCACGGATAAAATCCAACTCACAGTCGCCCCACCAGCGGCTAAAACATCCCGAACTGCTCATCAGTAATCCCAAAGTGTTTTTTTTTGAAAAGATATGCGTTATTTTTTTCCTGTATGTTGCTGAACACGAATGATTGTTTGCTGAATACAAGGATAGTTTTTTTTTGTTTTTCTCTCACCCTTGCTCGTTGAAACCAAGAATCTTGATACTCGTAATATTTTACGGGATCAGTCACTTTAAACTTTACGGGGTATGCATCTGAACACTCTGCTACGTTTACCAGCGAATATACTCTTCCCATTTCGGTTTGGGAGCAGTCGTATGCCACCAATGAATTCGTCGTGTTTATGATTCCCAATAACATAATAATAGAGATCATCAACCATGGAAATGCGAGTTTTCCCTTTTTCCTTACTGTCTTTGTTTTTGGGCTCTCCGTTTTTTGTATCAAATTTTCCCATCCGCCATTGTTTGCTATCCACTTCATTTCAGAGGCTTTCTTTATTAATGATTTTGAATTGTCAGCTTCCAAACAACCATAAATACCAATCTCCAATATTATATAGGCTAGCACTGTCAATATTACATCTCGATCCAACGCGGTTCATGTTAGGTTCTCAATTACTGCTTCCTCACAAAATTCCTTTTCTTCATAATTTCTTTTAATTATCGACGGTAATCTCCTTTTTAATTCCGTTGCTAATCTCTTTACAACTCTTTCCTTCTCCTCCGAAGTATCATCTCTTTTTGTTTCAGTTTCATTTAACACGTACAATTCCGTAACTAAACTTTTTAATATTCGCTCAGTTTCGCTTGATTCATCTAAACCCAAAGATTCAGTTTCCGCATCATTTTGTCGTTTCCGACATATCGCAATGTCATTTTCCGTTTCAACGAAGTTCTCTTCACTTTTCGTTTCATTTATACTTGGTAATACCCTGTTATCGGTGCTTATTTCCTCGATATCCCTTTTAGCTTCATTTTCCGATCCCATTTCCTCTATTTCCATTGTTTCTAATCTCTGCAATTCATTAATTTCTTGATCAATTTCTCCTGGGTCATCTACAACTTCAGTTTTAATCTTTACATTATCATTATCCGTTTCCTCATACGGAGGCCAAAGTGGTATTATTACTGCATCTCTTTCCATTTTATCACTTTGCTTTGTTGCGTATGCATTATTAATACAATTCGGGTTACATCCGTAATTCAATAAATATTCGTCATCATCTAATTCTCATCCTTTGAACGTCAACACGATAATTCCTTCATTATCTAATATCTCCGCTGCTTTTTCCCGTATTTTCTTTGCTTTTACACTCCAATATTCCCGATAATATCCAATCCTTTGATCCGCAATATTCAACGCTATTATCAAAGACTTCGCACTATTGTCTGCCACCCCATAATCATGTCCTAGTTTTCAGATTACCTCTTTTAACTTTGCTTGATTACTTGTCGGTTTATTTGTATACGATACGATGCATTCAAACAACCCTTCTTTCATGTCTCGATCCATTTCAAAGCTCATTATGAAATCGATACTCGCATTAATTTTATGTTTATTCCCTGCATACAGAGTGTCTTGTAAATCTGCTAGAATTTTTTCCCAATTCTGTCTACCTGAATTCAAAGTATTAACTGCATTAACGACATTTACTTTATTTTTCCAGTCTGGTATCAAACTGCAATCTACTAAGTATTCCTCGTCTTCCAGACATCGATTCTCAAATTTTAATTGCACTTGCCATCCACTGTATTGACGCAGTATGTGCTCCTTTAGCTCTGTGATTTGTCCGAAATCATTTACACAGAATTGGCACTTCACATTATCAAGTCCAGTCGTTTCCACTATGATATCAGCTAAATCCCTTGTTTACTGTAAAGTCTTGCCAAACGTCTGCCTTTGTTTAAGTATCTCATCGTCTCTATTTACTTTGAATAGCTTTACACATAAATTTATTGCTCTTTTTAGTTCACTATGGGTTAGTGACATCAAACTGAGTTCTGCGATCCATTTCTGGTTTTTGGCTTTACATTGACCAATGTTGAAAATGCAGATTCGCAGAGGTATGTTGTTGCAAATGGTATCAAAGCTGAAAGAGCTTTATTTGCCAAAACCGGATAAGAATCTATTTGTGAGCACCAAAATTCATCAAGATTTTGGTTGATAAATTTTTGCCTGACCATAGCCTTGCTCTGTAAATCAATGAGGTCGTTTTTTTGCATGTCAGCATCATCCATGGAGTCTAAATTAAATATGAAGGGATTTCGAATCCACTGATCAATTTTCAAATTGTCTTCTACAAAGTAGTTATCAAAAGAATTCATGAGATTATCCAAATGTATTAAAATATCAGTTCGAATCCAATCTGGCACCGCTTTTAATAAATATTCAGCACAGAAAATTTTTTCTAGAGATGGGAAATTTGCATAATTACTTTTTGATACGCGGTTCTTCCAAAGAGCTAGTTTTTGCTTGAAGGCTGTAATCTTCTCATTTGCATCTAAAATAGTAACTTCTGACCCTTGAAGGGAAATATTTAGATCATTTAAATGTGAAAATACATCTGCAAGATAAACCAATGATGCAGTAAAATTGTGAGTTTCAAACTCTCCACACAATTTATTTTCTTTCTCTCGAAGAAATGTTATTATCTCCATTTTGAGTTCCAGGACACGAGTGAAAACTCGTCCACGTGAAATCCAGCGTACATCAGTGTGATAAAGCAGCATTTCATGAGAAGCTCCAACTTCTTGGCATAATATTTTGAAGAGTCTGTGATTCAAAGCTCGAGATCGGATGAAATTTACAGCTTGGACAGTGATATCCATGGCAGACTTGAGTCTTTGTGGAAGAGTTCGTGATGCCAATGCATGGCGATGTAAAAAACAATGCAGAACCATAACATTTGGAGCCATCGCTCGTACCAATGCTCCAAAACCAGAATTTTTCACTAGCATGGAGGGTGCACCATCAGTACATATGAATCCTAACTTTTCCTTCCAATCAAGTTTATTTTCTGAAAAAAAATCATCAATTATCTGGTACACATCAGTCGCTTTTGTAGTAGCTAATATCGGATGGCAGAACAAAAACTCTTCTTTAATACCAATTTCGGTGGTATATCTAACAAAGGTCAAAAGTTGACTGCACTGAGCTACATCAGTACTTTCATCCAGTTGCAGACCAAAAGGAAGAGTTGTTTTCTTCAGTTCTGACATAAGTTGATTCAAAATATCAGATGACATTTCCACAAATCGACTTCTTATCACGTCATTTGAAAGAGGTACCGCCGCGATCTGATTTCTCTGTGGCTTTCCGAGAACAGCTTCTACCATTTCAAGAGCACAAGGCTTGACCAACGTTTCACCGATGGTATGAGACTTTTTGTTCTTTGCGATAAGATATGCTACTTTATAACTAGCTGCAACAAGTGGCTTTTGATTAATTCCAAAACCTAACTTGGTTAAAGTTCCTGATGACAGAAATTGAGCTTTTTTCTGCTTGAGAAATTCAAGTGAGTCTCCAGAATTATTTGAATGCATTTTTGTAAAATGTTCAAGGAGTTTAGAAGGCCTCATATTATCATTGCAGAGAATTTTTGAGCATAGAAAGCATTGGGGTTTTTCGATTTTATCACGAACACAGCATGTAAATCCAAATTTCACATAATCCTCACTATATTTTCTTTTTTTCGACATATTTCTTTTTTATTATTAGCGGTAATGAAATAATTAAAACAAGTTAAAAGAAATACAACTATCAGCAGCCAATATAAACTTTACTAAACTTGAATATAAAAATGTATATAATTTTGAATTTTTTCAAAGGCTACTTGATTTCAAAAGAAACATAATTAATTAGAAATAGTTATGTACAAAGATAGAGAAATGCTAACATATTTAGCAAAAAAGTAATCGTTCAAATTTTATTTTGCATAATATAAATATGTACATAATAAATAAAACAAGTTTAAATTTTGAAGAATTTTTTTAAATTATTTTTTTTGTAAATAATTTTAATTTTTAATTTAAAAAAAACATAACAAAAATAAACAAAATCTCATACCTCCCCTATCACATTAGTATACCTCACCAAGGGAGGTATACCTCACCGGTTAAGAGTAAACCTAGAGTAAACATACTTAAATTTAAAAATTAATATTTCTAAAGAATTTTCCCTAAATGTTGTCAAAAAATTGATATTTTTTGGCGATTAATAAATTGTATTTCTTACTTAATTACTTAATAAAGTAATAATAAAACTCATATTATATTGAAATAATTCCAAATAATAATAATAACATCTAAAACTCCTGAAAAATTAATTAAAAATAATTTATAATAAAAAATGTTGAAAAAAAGTATTATTTAAGAGCTTGAATAATGATCTCATATCTATATGGATCAATATTCAAGCCTTAAAGTTTACTTTAAATAAAAAAAATTACTTGAAAGCCATTTCTAAAATAGCTGTGAGGAGTTAAAATTAAAATACTAAATTAAATTAGTTCATGATTAAAATTTGTAAAGTTTTAATTGAAACTTAAATTATTTTAAGTTATTAAAATTGAAATGATAATTGAAATTTTAAAATAAAATAATTTTTAATAAAATTGAAATTCAAGTATGAATGCGATGGTATGTTGATATTTGGTTGAAATTAAAATTTAGAAAATGTCCCAAGAATATTTGTTTATATAATCAGATTTAATGAAATATAAGTTTGGATTTAATAGTCTTAGTAATTTATTTTGATGACCGAAGAATTAAATGTTATAGCTTCTAACATGGCGACCATTCCAACGGATCTGCTTATTGGAAGATTACTTCCAGAAAAATTCCACAGAGGAGATGACCTCGAATTATTTATCAAAGAATGTCAGAGGTTCTTTGAAATAACGAAGACACCAGTGAAGACCCAAATGGTACTAGTTATTACACTTCTGGACCGGACTTTGATTGAAGAATATGAAACCGCAGAAGGTAAAACCGTTGAACAGAAATTAAGAGCAGCTTTTCATCGACCAACGTCATTGATTGATGACTTAAGAGAAGCCTTGAACTACGAGCAAGGTAACGAATCAGCGGAAATATTTATAGAGAAAATATCAAAAATGACTAAAAAATTGGCCTCACACACTTGGAATGAGGAAGAAATTCAGAAATGTTTATTGACACATTGTGTAAGAGATAAAGAAGTCAGGAAAGAAATCGAAATGAAAGATCTCAAAACGGCGGAACAAATTAAAGAAACTATAAAGAAGATAGAAAAAGTTAACAAGGTTATTGAACAAGTAAACACGGTGAGATCAATACGACCTACAACTGGGGGAAGAACTTATAGAGATGTAGTACAAGTTGGAGCCACGAAGAGAGAAATCAACGAATGGAAACCAGAGACAAGAGTTAAAGTGATAGAATGCTGGACGTGTCAAAAACCGGGACACAGTAGCAGAGAATGTAATATAAAAAGAAGATTTCAATGTTATGCATGTGGTGTTGAAGGTCACATACGAAGAGAATGCCCAACAATCAAATGTCATAGATGCAATGCACGAGGACACAAAGAAAGAGAGTGCTACACAAATATGGAAAGACGAAATCAAGGAAGAGATCGAGACCAAATGAAGATGTCAGGAGGAAGAATTCAAAGAAATACCTATCAACAAAGGGAAGATATGTATCAATCAAGGAACGTACATCAAAGACAATGGGGAAACCAACAATATAACAGAAAAGATATTGTAGCTATCGAGTCTGATGATGAGATGATGAATACAAAACAGTCAAGCCAGCCAGACGAGTATAACAGGGAGAATGACCCAAACGAGCACGCTCCGTCAAACGGGACATTGATCGGAGCAATTTACTAAGTAATATTGATTTCAACCAAAGAATGAATGCTAACGGTATGTGTAATTTAAGTATGTATGATGATTGTATGATTGATAAAGATTGTAGTGTTTTTGAACGTGATATTAATAATAATAGTAGTGTAGAAATTAAAAAGTCGAATGATAAGGAAATTCAGAAAAAATTTAAAGAGGAGTGTAAAGTAAATGAATTAGTAAAACACGAGGAAAGAACTATAGAGAAAATTTACAAATTCCTCAAGAAAAATGGAGACGTGTGTATTAATGAAATTGTAGAAGATACTAGAGAGCAGAATATTTTGTCAGTAGAAGAACAAAAAAATCCAGTAATAACATATAATATAATGCAAGGTAGACCGAGTACAACACTGGATATCCAAGGGCGGAAAGTAGATTGTTTATTGGATACAGGAGCGCGAATTAATGTGATGGCTAAATCTGTAATTGATCGATTAGAAAAATATCGAAATATTAGAAACAAGGGAATCGCTAAGATGTGCAAACAACAGTAGATTAGAAACTATGGGTAAAATAAACATCAATGTTAAAATGGGCAGTATTGAAAGAAATGTAACATTCATTATAGTAAAGAATTTAATACCAGAAATTATTGGAGGAGTAGAACTACAAAGGTTATTTGGTATAGAATTGAAATGTATACTAGAAGAACATGGAAAACGTAGTGATTTCATTTGCGAAATAGAAGCTAGATTTGGGCGGATTATAACAGATGAAGAAAGATTACGTCATGCCATCGACGTTTTAAAAGTTACCGGAAATAAGAGACTGCTAGAAATATTTCAGGCAAACAAGAATGTTTTTATGGCAGATAAATGGGACATTGGGTGTACCAATCTGATAAAACATAAGATCATCACGAAAGGAGAGCCAATAATGATTAAACCGAGACGTCAGCCAATAAATTTGGAAAACAAGATTGAGGAAGCAATAAAAAATCTAGAAAACAACGGAATAATTAGGAAGTGTAATTCACCGTGGAACACACCTTTAGTTTGTGTATGGAAGAAAGAGAAAAAAGACATCAGGCTTTGTCTAGACTTCAGACAATTAAACAAGATAACAGAAAGACAAGCATTTCCAATGCCAAATGTAGATGAAATTTTAGACATCCTACACGGATCCAGATATTTTAGCTCAATCGACTTGGGAAATACTTATTACCAAGTGAAGTTAGATAAAGAATCTCAAGAGAAAACAGCATTCTCAACAAAAGAAGGACAGTTCTGTTTTAACAGGATGCCGTTCGGTATTGCAGCGGCACCAGGAACATTTCAAGAATTAATGACGAAAGTATTGAAAGATTTGTGGAAAGATGGAGTGATGGTATATTTAGACGACATCCTAATATTCACAAAGACAGAAGAAGACCATTATAACATATTTGGAAAAGTCCTAGGGAAGATCGCAACAGCAGGACTAAGATTGAACCCCGAAAAATGTCAAATATTTAGAAAAGAAGTGAAGTTTCTGGGACACATAATAAATAAAGACGGCATACAAACAGATAATACTAAGATAGAAGTAATACAATCATTTCAAAAACCAAAATGTGTGAAGAATCTGAGGAGCTTTCTGGGTATCTGTAACTATTATCGACGGTTCATAAAAGACTATGCAAAGAAGGCAAGAGCACTAGAAAGCATATGCGGAAAAAACAATGAGAAAATAAGATGGACAGAGATGTGTGAAAAGGCTTTCAGGGAAATGAAAGAAGCATTGATAACCGCCCCAGTATTGGTATTTCCAGATTTCAGAAAAGAATTTATATTAGACACAGACGCGAGCTTCGATACTATTGGAGCAGTTCTTTCGCAAAAGGATCAAAAAGGACATGAACATGTCATTGCATATGGTTCACATGCGATGAGCAGCCACGAAAAAGGATACTGCATTACCAGAAAAGAATTATTGGCAATATACTATTTTTGTAAACATTTCAACCATTACTTATATGGTAAGAGATTCGTACTGAGAACGGACCATAAAGCTATTACGTTTATGGTAACAACGAAGAAACCAATAACTGCTCAATTCCAGACATGGATCAACTATTTAAGCAGCCTGGATATTAAAATGGAATACAGGAAAGGAACAAGCCATACAAACGCGGATATGCTATCCAGGAAAACATGCGGAACATGTGTACAGTGTATGATGGAACACGAAGACGCAAAAACCGGCAAAATTAAAACCAGAATATTAACAGTAACAGCAGAAGGCGGATATAACAAGTGGCAAAATGACAATATGGAGGTCCAAGAAATAAAGAATAAGTTAGAAAATAAAGATTGTAAGTTCATAATGGAAAACAACACGGTACTAACTAAGCAAGGTAAAATATGGATACCGTCAGATAATAGACAGAGGATGATAAAAGAAGTACACGTATTGCTGTGCCATGCAGGTGCACAGAAAGTAACAAAATATATCCAGAATAACTGCGACATGGAAAATTTAGCAACGGAAGTAAAAAAGGTAATTGAGAACTGTGAAAGATGTCAGAAAATGAAAACGATAACAACCAAGACAAAGGAGGAAACTCAAACAATAAAGAGTACAGAACCATTCGAGAAGATATATATGGATATATGTGGGCCATTGAAAGAAACGTTCAACAAAAAGAAATATATTTGCGGAATCATTGACCACTATAGTAAATACATCTCATTAACGGCCATAAACAAGCAAGACGAAAAAACAATTAGTGAGACGTTATTAAATAAATGGATATTAAAGTTTGGAGCTCCAAAAGAACTTCATGTAGATTGTGGGAAGAACTTTGAAGCAAGAAGTATAAAAGAACTAGCAAAGGCAGCTGGCATTGAATTAATTTTCTCAAGCCCATATCACCATAACACGAATGGTATTATTGAAAGACAATTCAGAACAATCAGAGAGTATATTAACGCGTCATTGAATGAAGGAGGAAGGAAAAACTGGGCTGATATAGTGCCAGAAATAGAATATACGTTAAATGCAACAGTTCAAAAAACAACGGGAGTAAGCCCAGCAGAGATTATATTTGGGAGGAAAATCGACAGAATGAAATGGTACTCGAATAAAGAAATAAATAGAGAAGATATGGAAAAGAGAATAGAGGATAAAACACTAAAACCAAAAATAAGCAAAACAGTGAGAGATTTTGAAATGGAAGATGTGGTCTTGATCAAACAAGAAATTCGAAATAAAGACGATGCAAGGTGGGAAGGGCCGTACAAAGTGATAAAGAAAATACATGAACGGAGCTACTTACTTAAAGATCAAAATGGGAAGATGGTAGTCAGAAATGTTGAGAAGATCAAACATTTTAAAAAAGGGGGATGTGAGGAGTTAAAATTAAAATACTAAATTAAATTAGTTCATGATTAAAATTTGTAAAGTTTTAATTGAAACTTAAATTATTTTAAGTTATTAAAATTGAAATGATAATTGAAATTTTAAAATAAAATAATTTTTAATAAAATTGAAATTCAAGTATGAATGCGATGGTATGTTGATATTTGGTTGAAATTAAAATTTAGAAAATGTCCCAAGAATATTTGTTTATATAATCAGATTTAATGAAATATAAGTTTGGATTTAATAGTCTTAGTAATTTATTTTGATGACCGAAGAATTAAATGTTATAGCTTCTAACAATAGCTAAATACAAATAGTTAAAATAGCTAAATAAAATATCTAATAAATAAATAAATCAACTGAATGCATATGTACATGAGTAGTTACATGCATTTAACCACAAATTTAACCAAATTTCATAAAGAATGACGCATCTATAATTGGTTGTACATACCAACACATATTATAGATGCGTTTATTCAGTGCAAACGGGTGTAATCTTGGGCTGAAGATATTTCCACAATTATATTGAGGCAGTGCCACAAACTTATTTTCCCTACAAGGCCTGCTGAATCGACAAACAAACATATTCATCGTCATTAAATGGGCAGTAGTTGTAGGAGTACAGTGGTAAAGACATGGCGTACACAGCAACATCAGTGATATCCTGAAGAGATAGCTACAGCATCAGCAGCAGTAACTTTTGCAGCTAATAATGAAGATAATGAGCTAAACTTAATTATCTCAACTAATAATTTCAAATAAAATATCGCAACTACATAATTTTGTCATTCGTATTCTGTGAGGATAAATCACAAATTTGTTTCGATTGTTGGAAATGTAATTTTTTTTTCAAATACTCCGGAATTTGAAGAAAACTCTGAATTTATTGCCAAATCCGTTCAGTGGCGTAGCTAGAAATTTTGAGCCCTTATGCAATGAGTCATAAATGGGCCCCCTATACTGCATACACAAGTGAAATAGGTGCGGAGCACCATAGCGCCACAGGAAAAAATATTTTTGGCCCCCTTTGGAAGCACAATTGAATTAGACCAGGGTTTCCCAAATGTTTTCCTGCGACGGAACATTTCGTAACTCTTGAAATTTTGATGGAACACCTTGTTTATTTTGTACAGTATGAGACCAGTGGCGTAGGCCTACCCAAGATTTTTTAAGGGGGAGGGAGAGTGTTAATTGAAAGAAGGGTTTAAAGTTACAGAGGAGTTTTGCGCCGCAGGTAAAACATTTTTTTGGGTCCTCTTTGGAAAGACGATTTAATTAAATAATTAGAGCTCAATATACAATATAACAGTATAAATCGTTATAAAATGATAGTAATGTATCAGGGACAAATGTGTATAGCCGACAAGCGAAACAATTTGTTCGACCCCTATA
The DNA here is from genome assembly GCA_959609185.1 of Schmidtea polychroa. Lineage (NCBI taxonomy): Eukaryota > Metazoa > Platyhelminthes > Tricladida > Dugesiidae > Schmidtea > Schmidtea polychroa. The sequence continues at coordinate 7,947 of CAUHTR010003818.1, read as the reverse complement.
TGAATGGGCGATTTACTTAGATAACTAAAGTTGCTTGCTTATACAGTATATTATTAGCGAGGGAGAGGCAGAGGGGATTGCATAAATAGGTAAAACGCAGGTAAATAATGTACTTAATGCAATAAGTAAACAAAACAGTGGAGCTTTATTACATATAACCACAAATCGATTATTTGGAGGTCCCTGTTGACTGGTGCCGACCGTGCTGTTGTTTGACATTGTTTTCTGAATAAAATTAAGGAAACTTGGAAAAAGGCCCCCCTGTTTTGTGGACCGCTATGCGTTGCTTACTCTTGCTATATGGTAGCTACGCTACTGAATCCGTCATCCGCAATGTGTTGGATATGACTAAACTTGATCAACAAAACCAAATTATCTTGTGTGGCAATTCAACAAATTTCATCAACAAAAACACAATTGACAGCTCTTCAAATGATACCACATGTAATTTACTATAAATTATAATTTATTATAAATTATAATTTATAATTAAAATCAAACAATAATTTTATTATTATTTGATAAATTTTCAACTTTAAAAGTTTTTTTTATAAGGTTAAGTCCTAATAGTTTTATTTAATCATTTTTTAACATATTAATTACCCATAGGCATAATGAGTATAAGAAAATCAGAAGCTTGGAATTATTTTCAAAAAGTCAATGCAAATGAAGCTAAATTCTAAGCTGTAAGTGACTATTTGAAATTAAAGAAAAATGTACTGCTGAAAAAACCAAAGAGTTAGTGGAGAACCTTTTGAAAGAATTTGGAATAAATTTAGAAACGTATATTGTTGCCTCAACAAATGATGGAGCGAGCGTAATGATGAAGTATTGTTCAATTATTACAGCAGAAAACAATCATGCTACAACCATGCATAATTTATAATAATATAATAAAAATATTGTTTACTTATTTAAGACATTGACACTGACATAATAAGGATAAAATAACCGTCAGATTTCCTAACATTCACTGGCCAGGTAACATTAACCGAAAACCAGAATATATTTTAAACTTTCTTACGGCCATCTTATTTGTTATAGAAACACTAAACAAGTTTTATGAATTATGTTAAATCAATCTATCAACAGATGGCGAATAAGTGTTTATATATTATGAAATTTCGATACCCTTTTTAATCGTAGTTTTTTAGTATGGTCTCATTTATATGCATCAAATTTAAGTTATATTTTACAAAAAAAATATTTTTTTTATTAAAACTCGAGTACTCGATTCCATTGACCGAGTATACGAAAACTCGATAAATTGGCGAATCTGTCGAGTAGTCGAGTAACCGAGTACTCGGAATGGAAACCCTACACGTAAATGAATATGTTATTTTATATTGTTACGGTTTTGAAACATATTTCAATGATTTAAACGAAATCCGTTTTCGAAATTTTTTAAAAGTGTATTCATGATACAAAAGTTAACTTTTTTATGTTTCATTTATTTGTTACTCAGTTCTATAGACTAAACTACGTAGAATTAGTTATTAAATTAATAAATTTAATTGTGCTCAAATAAAATTATATTTTTTTAATAGTTTTTAGATATATTTAGATTAACAGATGACAGACAGAACATCGTTAGCAAAACGATTGATCAAGGATCTAGTGATTAAAAAACCAGATAATATAGGCGTAACTGATCGTGAAAAATTGCCAGATTCGGAAATATCATAAGATGGTTACGTGATTGTGTTTAATTCTCAATTTACACCACTTCTCCATATTAAAAAAANACACATCAATAAAAATTCAAAAAAATTATATTTTATTGTCCAAATTTGGACATAATTACAAAATTGTAAATTTCAACTTTAGAAAGGTAGATGTTGAATCAACCACTGATCCGGTGCTCAGGATGAGCACCCGCAAGAAAATCCATAATAAACTCAGGTAGAATGGAATCCTACCTGAGTTAAAGCAAAGGGTATATATACCGGATCAAATCAATCAAAAATGATCAATACAAAACAAATCAACACGAGAAATCAAAAACGAAAACTAGCTCTCATACCCACATGGAACGTTATTAATTGATACTAAAACTTTCAAATGAAATACACTAACAAAACCACAAAGAGGAGAAAAACTAAACTTAGAAATCACAGAAGCAGAAAATCGAAAATCAAATCAAACCAACAGGAATCTATCCAATAAAACTATAACAGAAAAGGAATTCATAACCGAAAAAAACAAATCAACCAGGCGAACTCGTTGTTAAATTGCAAATTGAATAACTCAAGAAGCAAAACCGAAATACCAATTGAAATCAAAGGAAAGAAGTTTGTAGCCATCAAAAGCTTATTTCTGACGAAAGAAATCAACACTGTCTAAGTGCGATAAACCAAGAAGATATTAGAGCCATATTACTATCAAAGAAGTTCCCTTCCAAAGAGTATAATAGTTGAGTATATGTCACTATCTAACTCCTTGGTGTCCTTTTTTAAGCAATTCGAACAACCCAACACAATAATATTTATTTGAAATTATCACAATTGCGCTTTTCTTTTATTACACACTTTAATAAAGCAATCTCCGTTTACACCACTTTAAATAACTTTTTTTACTCTGCACACTTTTCAATTTCAACCTGAATCTTGCACAGGGATAAATCTTCTAACGGGAGATGTCCCTTTATGATACGCTAAATTCAAAACAATTTGGTTAGCACTAAGTTAAATTTACTTTTACTCCCTTTCACTTTCAGTTTTCTTTCTTCGACCAACTGGCAATTCTGTATACTTGCTGGTCACTTTTATACACGTCTCGTAATTTTATTATCTCCTTATCAAATTGCTTTGGATACTTTTCCCCGGGCTTCCTCTTACTGACCTAATTGGTTTGGTAAATTTATTCATTTTTTGATAGTTTGCTCTAATTTAATTACTTTTCGGCTAATTTCATTGACCACTCGGGTCCTTTCACACTGCTCGGGTTT
>CAUHTR010003817.1:0-40340 GCA_959609185.1 Schmidtea polychroa | reverse complement strand
NAATTTTGTAATAATAAAAGTACGTATAATATGTATAATACGTACAATATTCTATTCATAGAAAAACTATTTTACTCAGACATTAATTTTCAAATTTAGGCTAGTCAAAAAAACAAATTTTCTGGATTTAGCTGATGTACAATCATTTATAAAATTATCGAAGTTCAATAATTTTGCCAAATCATATTCGATGATACGCATGGTTTCTATTTAATTAATCATGGTTAGTATATATAACAGTTTTTAATTACAGGATTAAAAAAACTCCAAACTTTATTTAGTTTATTTTTGAATATTGATACCGATGTTGATCTAACTACTTATTGATGTTCGTTCAATTTATTGTGATAGAATTCAGATGCTTGAACTTTAAACTGATTGTAGTTAAGTCAACTTAAGTGTCAGTAATATTGTTGAGGTTGTCAAATTAAAATTATCTTAAATTAAATTAGAATTAATTTGATTCAAAAGAACATTGAAGTGGAACGAAAGAGAATCGCAATCAAGCAGAGAATTGAAGTTAAAGAAAGACATAAGGAAAACAGAACGAGAAAAAGGTGTAAGCAGATACGGAATGGAGAAAAAGTGCAAATCGGAGAAATTGGAATAAATTGAAAAGTTATCAAAATCGAAGCTGGAAAACGGAATAGGTGTAGATCAGGGATTGGCGAAGAAGATAGCGAGCAAGAAATTGTCAGAAAATGTCTTGAAAGGGTTAAAAATAGGTAAAAAGGTTAAAACAGAAATCATTAATTAATTAATTAATTGGCTAATGGAAAACCCGGGCTAATGGGAAGTCCGAGCCAATGGAGAACCCGAGAGATGAAGAAACCTCGAGCACGGTTATTAGGGAAAATAAACAAACTGAACGTTGGAGAACGATTATCAAAACAAACAAAACGACTTTTGGAGAGACATTATCTTAACAACCGAGCGCGGCAATCGAGAAAAATAAACAGTTTAACTTTTAGAGAACTATTATGGAATCAACAGGATAAGTGAGGGTAAATAAAAAAAGATCGGAAATAACATGAAGGAACGGTAGAAGTGATTAATTACAGTTATTTTATCATAATATCAAAGAAAGCCGCTGGTAATCAAAATGATTATTAGAGTATATAAGGAGACTCCAAATTCAGAAAATGGGGCGTTAGCCTTAGGTAGGGAAGAAGAAATTGACAATAGGTTTTGGAGATTGTTAGAAGAGGTGAAATTGAAGAGACGTGGAAAATTAAGGAATCAGAGAAATCAGATCAAGGAAATTAAAGGGTATCAAAAGTGAATCAAAGAGTTGAGTGAATTAAATTCAAAACAGTCAAACAAATCGAATCAAAGACAAGGAGTCGAATAAAGGAATTAAAAGGTGATAGTTACTTTCAAGATCGCGCAGGGTCGAGACTCCCGAGGTGGGGCTTGATCGAATAGATAAAAAGTTTGATTATTAAATTATTGTGTGAAATTTGTTGTGATTGAGAATTGTAAAGTGTAATAACAAATATACGTTGGGAAATCGGAGTTTATTGATTTGTCTGAACACGAGGAGTCAGAGTAACCAACGATCAATCTTTTGTTATTATAAAACTCAACATATATTTTGGTGAGCCCGACGTGATCTGACGTTGGTGAAAGACTGTTGAAAATAGATATTTACGACTCGATATAAAGTTGATAGAGAAGTATTGAAAATTTGAAGTTGAGTAAAATAGAAAGTTTGGCTGAGGACAAGTAAATTTAATTTGTTTTTTTTTGAAGTTTAGATCAAAGTGAATCGATATAACCTCAGAAGTTTGAAACAAACACAAATGGCAAATGATAATGCTGGTATGCCTCTCAATAGAGAGATGATTGATTTTGCAAGTTGTCAAAAATTACCGGTGAATCAGTATGGTGGAGATCCGGTTGAGTTTGCAGACTTCATGGGAGATTATTATATGTATGCCTCAGCTCATGGATGGTCACAAGCGATAATGGTACAAAGATTTCCGTTATATTTAAAGGGAGCCGCAAGAGAAGCTTGGCAACAAGTGGACAAAAGGACAGTTGGAAATGATTGGGCCAAATTGAAGGATGCAATGGCAACGAAATTGGTAGGTGGAGACATCAAAAGGATAATGCGACAGAGATTTTATAACAGAGTTCAAAATCCAACGGAATCGGTAAGTGAGTTTGCATACCATTTAAATACTTTAGCAGATAAAGCCTTTGAAGCAAAGCCTGAGCAAGTTGATATGGTGAAGCAGGTAAAAGAACTGCTTCAAGATCAATTCATAACTGGAGCTCATCCCGAAATAAAGAAGGCATTATGTTATGTAGATTTTGCAAATTTTGATGAACTTGTGAAGAAAGCAATGAAAATAGAACTGAATTAAAAAAGCACCAGAAAATCTGAAGCATTCGCAGCAAATATTGAAAGGAGAGAAAGGTCGATAACACCTGTCAGAAATCAATGGGAATCCAAGAGACCAATCCAAACAATCAGTTCTCCCAGATTAGGTACCAAGATAGAAATTAACAAAGCAGCTTTTGGTAGCCAGATAACCGAGAGATCAAATAGTGTCGTATGCGAGCACTGCAAAAAAATCGGACATTATTCAAACCAATGTTGGTTCAAATATGGCAGAAATAGTAGTCCTAAAAGAATATTTGTGGAAAACAAACCAAACAAGAGCAACTTGGAATGTTATCGATGTGGGAAAACGGGTGACATTAGCAGAAATTGCTTTTCTAAAAATCGATCACCATCAACATCTCCGTCACCGCAACGAGATAAAGTAAATACAAATGGACAAATTCAATGTCATTCATGCAAAGGTTATGGCCACATGGCTCGATCATGCCCAAAGAACGCAGAAAGATTCAGCAGACCAGTACTGAAGAAATCTATTAGATTTCAGGATGAATCATCCAACGCTAATGTAGCCTATGCTCCAAAGGACGAGTTCAAAGAGAAAATGGAAAATGAATTCCGGGAAATGAGACAGAAATTAAACAAACTAATGTCAAAATTCGAATCAGAGGAGGAAATTGATTCTTGTATGGTGTACGAAAAAGAAACCGATGAAAAAGAAAGTCTTGGAGATCAAGCGAAAAATGACGTCAAATGAAAAAGCTATATTATTGACAAATAAAATAGAAAGATGGTATACGAGAATGGAAACAAATAATCCAAAATTGAAAGAGAGGATTAGCGAACTATCTCAAATGCAACTCAGCCAAAGAAAGTTGAAAAATATTTTAAATTTATGTTCAAAGGTCTACAATAAATTTTAAGATGATGAAATTGCCAAACTGATGAAAATATTTGGAAAAGCTTTGAGATTAACAAAAGGTCTGCCTGATATTTTGGTAGAAACCACCTATGGAGATGACGTAAAATTTCAAATTTTTATTAAACCAGATGGACAGATAAAAGATTTTAAAAAGCTTATTATGTCAAAATACCAAGGAAATGAAGTACAAATAAAATTCATACAACGTCAAATTGGTCAATTAGTGGATGAGGAATTCTTGGTCGATTGTGGTTTAATTCCTGGATATAAAAACGAGGTAAAAATTTTAAATGTCATTAATTATTCAAATTTAGCTGGTAAAAGTTGGGAGGAAAAATTACAGGATTTGCGAGATATGCTATATGTCGGAGATGAAGATGAAATTAATAAATGCCTTGATTATATAATGAATTCAGAAATGGATCAAAAATCAAAAGAACAATTATTTGAAAATATTTTACCTTATATTCATAAAACAACAAATTATCAAGTTAAATTGAAGGAAGTAATACGAATGCTAGGTCATGGTTACCGAGTATTAGATCATACTTCAAAATCCTTAGTAATAGCTCTAAATATGAATGGAAAAGTAGAATACCTACAAGAGCACTGGAGCATAAAGGTGGCGAAATTACGACGGAAAGCTGCAGACACATTGGGCACCGATGGAATTATCATACTGATTTTCAAAGGAGTGGAATTAGACGATGACGAATATTTTGTCAATTGCGGAGGCAGCCCGAACTATATAAATAATGTCTATGCCACAACACAGATGAATATTTCTGAGGATGGAACTCATTGGCCCTTTATCGTAAAAGAAGATGATAAAAATACTGTGATCAAAACTGAATTATCTGATGAACCGAACGAAAACGAGTGTGAAAAGTATAAAAGTAAATTAACGGAGGAACCAAGAGAAGCCGAGTGTGACGAGTGCGAATCAAAACAAACAGATTTGGGTGAAGAGCAAAACGAGAATATTAGTAATGGAGCAGATAAAACTTATGTAGTAAATCAAGAGATTAGCAATGTAATTGAAGAGATGTTAGTAGTGTGTTTATATCCCTAACCAAAACAGCCCTCACAACAAAACATGCCTCCATTACGCTTAAACCATTAGAAAAACAACCTAAAACTTATACTTTTATAGTATTTTAACCCTATATTTTGAAAACAACCACCCTTAATGGCTCTAACTGTTTTAATCTTTAAAGTCTCATAAACATAAAGAGAATAGAAAAGAAAATGGTATTATGAAAAAGTTAGAGGACTATTTTGGTTAGGGATATAAACACTAGGGTGGGTCGAATGTTAATAAATTTTGAGTTCAAGAAAGGAAACATGGTTAAAAAGTTGTATTTTGGTATAGAAAAATCGAATCAAACCATTTTACTTAGATTTATGGACATTTACTGCTCCCAACTTTTCTCCGAAAATGCAGTTCAACATAAGTGTGAAAACAATGTAATTTGGCTAGTGTCGGAATGTGTTTTGCGCCTTTGTCCATATTTAGATGTAGCTTTCTTAAGAGCTTATAAGTATATTATTTACTCTCTTGGGCTGAGATAGTATATTCTGTGTCCTCATCCCGCATTGAAATATATCCTGACAACGTCAGTGATTAGGAAGGGCCAAATTTGAATTATCCTTTTCAAAGACAAAAATCAACTTTCGAAATTATTTTTTATTAAAAACATCCAGCCAAAAGTTTAGAAATGTATTAGCGAGGGCATAAAAAGAAGTCACATGAAATCAGCTTTGCTTTGCACCTTGGGCAATTCCTTCCTTGATTTTTTACACAGTAGTACCATACCATGTCTGGACTTGTGACCAAACACTTTGCAACTGGCAGAAGAAACATCTTTGATGGCTCTTTCAACGGCTTGAGAATGACAGGGAAATTGTTCTAATGTAATTTTCTTATTCATCTTCAATTCATGATCCAATATATGAGATAAAAGAGGGGGAGGCGTCAAATTACATTTTGTCCAGTCAATCATGTCAGCATATGATGTAGCAGACGACTGAAGAAAGACAGTATTCTTGTCCATAGTGCGAATCACTTCGGAAGGGAGAAAATTTTGTCTTGCAGTTATGATTTTTTCTGTTGCAAACTTTCTGATTTCTTCATCATCATCACCAACAGCAGCTAGGAGTATATTTTCTGGATGTGAGAAGTAATTGTTGTTCTGAATGACAGGAAAGATGATTTCTTGGTCTGATGGATCCAAATCCTGCAGAAGTTGGAGCATATAAAAAATATTTCTTGCACCATCTTGGCATGACGAGTGAATCTTTATATAAAACCATGACGGTCCATAGAAATTGACAATAAATTTCACTATTCGCATGAGAGGTTCAGATGGAGCAGTTTCGGACATATATAGTCGCAGAATTCTATTAGCTTTCGTTAGCCAGCGACTGTGATTCAAATTTCCTGGTTGTGCCATTTGTAGAAAAGGGACATCCTTGTTGTTGTGGTACCCTTTCTGGACTGCCAAGCATACTCTGAGGAAATACAATTGATCAGTGTTCAATTCTTTCTTGACATTTTCACTAATATCTACGACCTTTCCAGGAAGGGACATAAAGGCTACTACGGGCTTGTCTTTTGGATCAAAATCAAGAACGCTTCCTATTTCACCACATGACGTTTTTGGACCTTTTGTTTCTCCACCATCGACGACTGAAAAATACTTCCTGAATGGCAATTCATTTGCATGCAACAAGCATATCAGCCATTGTAGAGGTCGCCCTAGGCTTTTTTCGAGTCTTCTGATTATTCCATTATTTTTTCCGGTGTTTGTATTGGTTCCATCGCACACAATTGCTTGAAGGGTCAGTGAGGACTGCGTGCTAACGATGATTGACATGATTTCTTTGCCAATATCCACAGCTTTACTACTTTGAGGTACAACATGATCGATATATGTATCCCCTGGAAAGGCGACAATCACATAATGCTCCTCTTTTAGGATCCTTCTATGAAGTAAGGTGGAATCTTGTTTCCCGTCGAAACCGAGGCAAATCAAGTTTTTCGCTTCTGCTGAATGCTGTTCAATTTCTCTCTCCCTCCAGTACTTTCTCTGACGTCGTAATTTTGCGGGATCGATGATTGTTTGAGAGGATAACAGTTCCATATCTTTCAGAAAAGCGTTTACTAGCAAACACGTGTCTCTGTTGCTCACACCACATCTGTCAACAGCTTTACTTAATTCAGGATAATGTCTTCTATTTTGAAATTCATCACATTCTTCTACGCTTGACTCTGAGCTTTCTGTTGAATTGTCTAACTTATCTTTACTTTCATCACTAGCGGCTTCACTCTCCGTGTCACTTCTTGAGGTAGGATGTAGATCGTTAACTTCAGTGTCCATTATTTCATTTTTCATTTGTTTTCCTTTTCCTGTAGGGCTGCTTTTCGTTTGTTTTCTCTTCAATTTTGAGGTTTCCTGTCTGTCCGTATTTCCGATTTTCATGTTTCTGGTAGTTTGTTGGTCAATCCAGAACTCCCACTCTAAGGTAGGAATTTTCAAGGCCAATCGGCATGTACACTGACTTCTTCCACGAGCACCATCATTAAAACATTTGCAGCAACATATGTCAAACAATTTGGAAAACGAGCTTAACTTATCTTGAAATTTGGCAGATGACCTCTTGCATACTGGATACTTCTCTAATTCACGCACTTTTGATATTAGTCGCTTGACACGAACCACAATACTACTGAACTCAACAGTTGGGATACTTGCCTTCATATAAATTTCCTTCACCTTATTTGCGAGAAGAGTTGCTTGTTCGTTAAAGCCAGTATGAAATTGCGTACATTTCTCATTGTAACAGTAATCACGAAACACATCTTCACAAGTAGGTAATTGGTTTCTGGGTAGTTCACAAGTTTGACCAAACAGACAATGACGTGATTTACTTCTTGTTTTGCGAAATTGCTTATTTCTCTGTCCCTTCATAACTGCTCTTCTGTACTCAGCTCTGGCAAAATAAAAGTGAATCATCAAGTTAACTTTTTTAATTATGTCCAGCAAACACTTGACATCCAATCGAAACAAATTAAATTATCTGAGTTTAGACTGACTAGTAGTATCCATGTGGATTATGTGTTGACTGTAGTGTGTGTGTTAGTATTGTTCAGAAGAAATTGTCTTTGTGAGTGCTTGTGTGAAGGTGCTTCCGTGAATTAACCTCTCTATACATGCACGCGTTAGCTTGGACTTGTGAATAGAGCATGTCAAAAATGGTCTTTCTGCAAGCGTGTGACTGCTTGCAGGATGAATTTACAATGGCACATGTGCGAGCATTTTTACTGGGATAGTACTAATACATACAAACAAAAGTTGGGACCTGTAAACCCTTTTAAACAGCAGTCTTTTGCAGGGATATTTCATTTTCTAGCATAAGCACAACTTTTTAGGCATGTTTGGAGAAAAAAAAATTTTCGACCCACCCTAATAAACACAGTACTTGAGGATGTCAACTAGCAAGTTGCTATTTGACTAATTTATAATTTTATAAATCTTAATCTTGATGTCTTGAAGAATAAAAAAAAATGAAAAAGAATAAAACTGCTCTGAGAGGACAGTGGTATTTGTTTTTTTTTTTTTTTTTTTCACTGTCCTCTCAACAGTTTTTTTGATCCGGATCATTTTTTTATTCAACCTCTTTCGTTTATCAAATCTCTTCCAATATACAAGCTGGCCAGACTCATACATCAGAATCAATTCGATAATAGCAGCACACCTTATTATTCGCTTCTCGCTCGAATACGATTTCATCGGCGTTTTAAGTGTGCTGCTCGAAAGTACAAATGAATTCGAAAGTGAATCCGAAAGAGGTCCGAAAACAACTGAGAAATAAATGTGCACATTATAGAATCGATCCGGGGGTGTTCGAAAGACTGGTGGCGATAATTACCGGTTCGCCACCACACCCGTTTCAATATTTATTTTTTCATATTTATGTTTAAAAATTAATTAATTAATAAAAAAAATAAAATAAAATATAAATATAAGATACCCACACTATTTTCAATATTATTTTCAAATTTTTAATATTATTTTATGTTGAAAAAAATACTAACCTCAGATGTGATTTGAACCACTAGCATTTGAACCACTGTGTCAGTCTATTCCCACTGCGCTATTAGACTTTGGATTTTTGTCATTTTTTAAATTTTTAATTAATAAAAAAATAAAATAAATAAAATAAAATATACAAGTACTTTATAAATATAAGATACCCACACTATTTTCAATATTATTTTCAAATTTTTAATATTATTTTATGTTGAAAAAAAACTAACCTCAGATGTGATTTGAACCACTATCCATTTGAACCACTGTGCCAGTCTAGCCCACTGCGCTATCGGGCATTGGATTTTATTTATAAAATTCTAAAAGTTAGACTGTCACATTATGAAAATGAATAATATATAAAATTAAAAAATAAATCAAAACAGGATATCCAATAAAAAATTTTTTTCTAAAAATGAATTGTAATATTTGTAATAAAGTTTTTAAAAATAAAACTGGATTAATTTCTCACTTAAAATCGAAAGCTCATTTATTAAAAGAAAATAATCTTAATGATACAAATTCAAAACTTTGTCCTAAATGTAAAGGAAGATTTCTACATTCTGGATATAATAAACATTTTGAAAATTGTATCGGGAAAAATAGAGAAATATTTACATGTCCTCATTGTAACTTTTCAACAAAACTAAATTTCTATTATTTAGAACATATAAAAGAATGTAAAAATAAAAAACAAAATTCTGACGATGAGGAATGTCATTCAGAAGGAGAACCTGATCATGTTGAAAGAGAAAAATATAACTGGGATAATTTTAATCATATAGATGAATTTCAATTAAAAATTAATGGACCTGCAACTCCTGGAGAATATATAAATAAAAATAAAAAAAATATTAAAAATTCTTTCACTGAAGCTTTAAAAAATTATAAACCGACAAGGTATAATGTTATAAAATATAAAATTATAATCAAAGCAAAATACTGGCGAGGAGCAGAAGAAAAGACAACACCCTTAGATGTTGAAATTGGAATACCTTTTAAATATTTATTTTCAACTAAAGGATTTGATAAAACCATCAAAGAAATAATTAAAGCAGCAGAAGCAAAACAAGAGGAAGTAGAAAATGAATTAGGAGATTCAAACTTAGTATTCAACTCTTTCCAAACTTTAGTGATTGATTATTGGAGAGGATTACCACCCAATCCTAAATCTTATATTCGTACACCCTTTAAATCTAAAAATGTTATAAACATACAGAATAATGATAACAAATGTTTCATCTGGTCAATACTTGCACATTTACATCCTCAAGAATCAAACCCTCAAAGAGTTTCAAAATACAAACAATATGAAAATGAATTAATATTTCCCAAAGGATTCAAACATCCAATGAAACTAGAAGACATTCCAGAATTTGAAAAATTAAATAATCTTAAAATTAATATTTATGAACATATTAAAAATAGAGAAATTATTCCAATTTACATTTCTGATAGTGGAACCGAAAACCCTAGAGAAATATATCTTTTAATCTTGGAACAACAAAATAATCAACATTATGTTTTAATAAAAAACTTTCAAGCTTTTACATCACCAGAGAATCCAACTAGTGGAGGAGGAACATGTAAAAGATGTCTTCATTATTCAACAACTAAAAACTCTATGATTAAACATACAAGATTTTGTGAAAAAGATGATCCAGCTTTAATTAACATGCTACTACAAACAGTAGGAGTGCTTTATGGAGACTTTGAATCTATAAATCGTAAACAAGATTTGGTTAAACAATATTTAAAAATAATAGAAAAAAATAAACTCATGGATTCATGGAACTCCTCAGGAGAGAAGATGAAACCAGAGAGGATGAAAGCCTTTCTAAGAAAAAGAAATAAACCTAATAGTGTTAAAAAAACTAAACAATTACCTTCTGCTTATAAATTATTATTTAAAAGTAATTATCCTGAACTCATAGAATCTAGAGAATATACATTTCAAGGAACTTCAGAAGATGTTTTAAATCATTTTACTAAAAGTATAAATGATCTAGAACATGAAATATTTAAAGTATTAAAAACAAAATATGAAATAAATTTATCAATTGAACAATGGGAAGAATATGAAAATTCTTCAAATTGTTGGATGTGTAAACAACCATTTGAGAATCAACTCTTTGAGGATCAACTCCTTGAGGAACCTCCAAATAATGAAACTATTGAAGAAGAAGAACAAAGAATGTTTCATGAAAGACAACTACATTCTTCGAAAAATATAAAAGTCCCCGATCATGATCATTTAAAAAAGGAAAATAATTATCGAGGAGCAGTCCATAAAAATTGTAATCTTAATTGTCATACTCCTAAATTTGTACCTGTTATATTTCATAATCTTTTTGGTTATGACATACATCTATTTATTAAACAATTAGCAGAAAATGCTAAAAACTCTTTCAAAGTTATAGGACTTACAAAGGAAAAATATAAATCAGTAGAATATGGAAAATTAAAATTTATAGACTCGTTAAACTTTTTCCAAATGTCTCTAGATGCAATAGCAAAAACAATGAAACCAGAAAAATTTAAAATCGCTCGAGAATTCTTGGAAAAAAATAATATTCCTCCAGAAGAATATCCTACATGCTTAGCAAAAGGAATATATCCTTATGACTATGTTGACTCGTTTGAAAAATATAATGAAACAAGTCTTCCTAGCCAAGAAGATTTCTCTTCACAACTTCAAAAATATCATATTACAGATCAAGAATATTCTCGAGCAAATAAAATGTGGGAATTATTCAAGTGTAAAACTTTAGGAGACTATACAAATATGTACTTATCCCTAGATGTTTATATTCTAGCAGATTGCTTTGAAGAATTTACAAACTCTTTTGTTCTTAAACCTTACAATTATATAACAGCTCCTTCTTTAGCTTGGGATACTTTATTATATACAATTTGGACTTCAGATATGGAAGAATCTGATAAAATTATAGATCTTTTAACTAACCTCGATATGTTTAACCAAATTAAAACAAACATTAGAGGAGGAGTCTCTTCAGTAATGGGGAATAGAGAAATAAAAGCTAGAAATGCAATAACTACTAGCCGAAGACTCTCTAAACACCCTGATGATCCATATATGAAAATTAACAATGAGGAATTAAAAGAATTATTAGAAACAATGAAAAATCCTATATTTATACTTTATATAGATGCAACAGCTTTATATTCAGGAATTATGACTCAATATTTACCAATGAGTGACTTTCATGAAATATACTCTGAAGATTCCTCAGAAGAATCATTAAAGACTCTTGTAAAAGAAATACTTTCAACTCCTAAAGATTCTCCAATAGGTTACTTTGTAGAATGTGACTTATTATATCCAGATGATATAAAATCAGGAACAAGATATTTCCCTTTAGCTCCTGTAAGAAGAAAGATTGATATCAACGAACTTTCTGAATGGCAAATCTCACAAGATAAACCTCCAACAATGAAACTTCTTTGTGATCAAACAGATCGAACTTATTATCTTTGTCACTATAGATTCCTCCAATTTTATCTTTCACGAGGTATGATATTAAAAAAAGTTCATAGTGTCATAAGATTTAAACAAGCTCCATTCATGAAAGCTTTTATCGAGGAGAACATTAGGTGCCGAAACATTGCAAAAAGAGAAGGTAACCTTTTTAAAGATAATAATTATAAACTTTTAAACAATTCAGTCTTTGGGAAAACAATGGAGAATGTTGATAAATATACTCATATTGAACTCCTAACTAATACTCATAAAGATATTAAGCGTTATAATCGTATGCTAGGAAAGCCTACATTTAAAAACGCACAAGTATTTTCTGAAAGTCTTACTGCAATAGAACTAAAGAATTTTGAGAAAACATACAACAAACCAATATTTATAGGGTTTTCAATTTTAGAACTTTCAAAATTACAAATGTATGAAACATATTATAACATCTTACAACCTATATATGGTTCTAATATATCAATGCATGCAATGGATACAGATTCAATGTTTTTAACAATAAGAACTCATGATTTACAAAGAGATATAGCTGAAAATCCTATACTTTCAAATTTAATAAATTCATCTGGAGAATTATTTTCGTTTAAAGATGAAAAACCTTTTACTCCTATAGAAAATGGAATATTTATTCGTTCTAAACAATATTCATACGAAACATTTACAAATCCTGAATTTATAACTCGAACATTTATATTTAAAACCCCAGAAACAGAGGAATCTTTTACACATAAATATCCTATATTCCCTAAAGGACAAGAAGAAAAACCTGTAAAGGATAACAGATGTAAAGGAATACAGAGATCAGTTGCAAAGAATCTTTCTCATCAAGATTATATAGATACATTAAACCCAGGTCATAAAGATAAAATTGATGAAATACATCAACTTAAAAGTGAAAACCATGATATTTACTTGATAGAATCCCAAAAAGTATCATTATCAAATTATGATGATAAAAGATTCATCCTAAGCGATATAAAGGCAACTCTTCCTATAGGAAATAATTTAATACCGATAATAAAAAATCTTGCTAGTTTGAATAAGTTATATGATACAAAGATTACTGATCTTGATATTTATAATGTTGAAATCATTTATCCCGAGAGAGAAATCGAGAAACCTTTATATTCTCAAGTTTTTAATCCTATATGTTTAGAACTTAAATATTTTAATACTGATTCTGAATATATAAAAGGTCTAAGTGATAAAGAATTTAAAGATCATAAATTAATGATTCATAGGTTGGCTTTCAACCATAACTGAAACCAACGATATTTAATTTTTTAATAATAAAATGTCGACAATTAATTTAAACAACTATAGCAACCTGATCTACTTTTTTATATATTTATAATTTTAAGAATCCTTTAACCATTTCTCTCGTTTAATTTTTTTATTAGTTATAACATTAGCACTTTTCAATCTATTAATATTATTTTTAATATCTTGTATTATTTGATTTGATTTCATTATTTCATCATCAGTTAAGATTCCATCTTCCAAAGCTTTTAATTGAAATAAAAATAATTTAGAGATTCCTAATTCTATTGATAAACAAACTTCACGATATAAAGTTTTCTTTTTAGAAGTATAAGATAGTGAAACTATTTCAGTTAGGAAACCATTAGCTACAGAAATACTTTCAAGTATTACAGATGCAATTGTTAAAACTGGTAAAGTTATAGGTAAAATAACTGTTAATATTGCAGATGCAAATCCTAAAGAATAACCTATAACTTTTAAAACTGTATTCCCTTTATTCCATCTATTTTTAATTTTTTTATAATGCTTTAATAAATCTTGTAAATGTAAGGTTTCTGATTTAAATTCTTTTACTCTCATAATTTCAAGTTCTGTGGGAGCCGAGGCCTTGGAAGAATAATATCCTGATGATCTCAATTCTGGGTAAATTTTTTCTTCTCTTACTTCTTCCATTTTAATAATTAAAAAAATAAGACTTTATTCTTCTGAGCACCATCTGGTACCAATACTCGGATATCAAAAGAAACTCTTGTTGAGAGGATATCTTTATACAATTCTCTCAATGCTTTACGAACTTCATCAACATCAACCTTTTTTTCATAAAATATTAAATCTATATATTGTACAAGTGTGCTTTTAAAAATAATATTCTTACTTTTAACTTTATGTAGTCCATGTGAATGAGTATTAACATACCAATCTCCGTGTGGTAAATCATAACTAGTCATTATAACATCACCCTTTTCAAGCTTACTATTATAATCACATTTCACAAACCATTTCATTCTTTCATTATCATCATCAAACAAAAAGAAATAAGGATCAATAATCTTTACAACCATAAAAACACCCCATTCTTTACTGTTTGCTGTTATTAAACTTGGTTCTATAAAATGTTTATATGTATGGGGTAATAATGCTTTATTCTGTTCTAATTCAGCAGCTCTTTTTCTAATACTATGTGTGGTGTTAATGTGTGTTCCATGAGACTCTAAATTTGAAATTCTTTTATTAAATGATGTAATCATCTCATTTATTATATTATATATTGTATTAAATTTAGTATTCATAATTTGTTTATCTTTAGAATTTAATATGCTAGTATTTAACTTTACAACTTGTTCAGTTAACAGACTTTGTAACTTGTCAAATTTATCATTAAATCGTTGTTCGATATTATTAAGCTTTGATTCCATTGAATCAATTTTTGTTGTTAATGAACTTTCAATTCTTGTTGTTGTTAAATCAGTATATTTCTTATTAACTGCATCAGCTTCATCAGTTGGAAAAGATAATTCTTTTATCTTGTGTCCATTTAAAATTAAATCACCCTTCATTGAATCACCTCTTTCATTAATATATTTATTTTCTGTTAAAGTTAATATTTCTTCTGTATTAAACCCTGTTTTTATTGTTCCACCACCTCTATTACATGGAATATAAGAACTCATTTATTAATAATTTAAAATGAATCTTCAAACCTGTTTCAAATGTAAATATATTGAAATCTCTTCTCCATTAAAATCAATCAATTCTCCTTCTTGATTAAGAATTTTAAAATTAATATCCATTATATATTTTCTACATAAAGGTAAATAATTTGAAGGATTCATTCTTTCAACTATTTTATATCCCATAGGAACTGTGTTTGAGGGAAAGGAATATAAAACATTTGTTTGTTTACCATTATTATAAGAACCAGTTATACAATCGCAATGAATATTTATTGTGTTTGTATTTATTATTTTTATAATATTTTCTGATGTTATTATTTTATCTTCTTTTATTGTTAGTTTATCATCTTTATCAATAGGTTTAAATCCTAAAACTGTGTGAAAGAAACAATTATCTAAAAAACTAATTTTTATATTCTTCAAAGTCATTACACATTTTGAAGTTGGTATATCCATTTTAATTTTAATACCTTCATTTGTTTTTTTAGAAAGTATATCATTTAAATCTTTTATCTCATATGCCCCAGGTTCTATTGTTATAATTTCTGGTTTATGCCCATCACGAGTTTGAATAGTAAATTTATTATTATCTTTAGTTATATTAAAAATAGTATTATAAGCACAAAACCATAATAGCCCCAATTCATAATTTAAATTTTGATCTAATTTAATTGAATCTTGAAAGTTTATAGTAAAGTCTGATTCTTTTGAATTTATAGATAAAGTTCTTGAATATTTATCTGACATTATGTTTACCATTTTTTTAAATTATCTTCCGGAGGATTGTGAAGCTCCATTTCTTTAGTAGTAAATTCATATAGTAAAAATCCTTATAGTAAAAATCCTTATAGTAGAGATTCTAGATCATTATAAATTTCTTGAATTATAGATTCAAAATCCTGCGTATGCCCCTTTCCCTCTCCTTTATTCAATCTATACAAAACATATAAACTTAAAATACCACATATTTTAGTATTCAAAGGTTGAACTTGTAAAGAGTTAAAAGTATAACCATTTGGGGAATCAATCGGAGAACCCCTCAAGAGATAATCTTCAACTTCTTTAGTAGGTTTAATCCCAAAAGAATCAAAGTAGATAGATTTCTTATATATACAAACCCAATGACATCCTTTTTCATTTGAATTTTGATAATTGATTATTATATTCAGGGGACTCTCCAGACTTGATAATTCATCATTCATTAATATTTTAATTTTTAAATTTAAATAATTTGCATAATCTTTTAAATCAAAATTTGTTTTTGCATTTATTCCAAATGTTTTTAAAAAATCTAATATTGAAGGACAAGTCATTTTGTATTTTAAAACTTCGTATTTATAACTTCGTATATTTATTAAATTTATCTTTTGAAATTATTCCTTGTTTTAACAAATCTTTAGAAATCTTTAAAATATCAGAATCTAAATTATTATGTCCTGCTTTCCTTGCAGCTAATAGTTTTCTTAATTCAATAAAAAGATTGATGGGATCCAATCCCTCTCCCTCTGTAACAACATAACCCTTTTCATTTTTATTTAAATAATTCTTTAAATCTTGAATATATTTTGCTTTAGAACTAGCTCTTATTAATCTTATTAAATTTAAATATTTTTTAATTTCTTCAACATCATCTGAAGAATATCCACAAAGTAATCTATAAAAATCATCTGTAAATTCAAAGTCTAAATATTCATTATTATAAACATTTTGTGAATGAATACGTGATTTATTTTCTGAATTTGAATATAAAGTAAAGTTTTGTTTATTAATTGTTATTATTTGATATCCTTCAATATTAGTATTAAATGTAGGTCTAATTGAAGGAGGTAAATCATCTCTAATTTTAGGATCAACTTTAAGAGGTTTTGTTTTTAAAAACATTTCTTCTTCTTCCACATTAGAAATTCTTCTGCGTTTTCTTTGATTTCTTTCAGGATGGTTTTCACTGGATTCTTTTTCTTTATCCTGCCACTCTAGTTCTTTTATTTTTTGTTTTTTATCTTCTAACTCTTTAAATTTTGCTTGCTCATTGAAATCTTCCAACTCTTTTATAGCTTTAATTGTTGGCCCCTGTTGTTGTGTTATTACCTCATTTAATATTATAGATTCAGCATGTTGAGTTGTATCTTTTTTATTATATTTATCTTGTTCTGATTGTAATTTTTTTAAAAGTGCTAATCTTTCTTCATATACCATTTTAATGGTATCAAAAATGGTATCATAGTTCGAAGGGCTTCAAGTATAATCCTTTACCATTTTTAGTTTTACAAAGGCATCCATTCTTTAAAGATTTACATATTTTTTTAAATCTTCTTTATCTTTTGAAGATAAAGATTCAGATGTAGAAATTTGATTTTTTAAAAAATCATTTAAACCTCTACCTTTATAAGGATCAAGATAGAGACCCTTTCCCTGAGACTTTTGCAGACTCCCCTCATATGGATTAAGATAGAGACCCTTTCCAACGGACACTCCCCCTTTAGCATGCCCTACCTTTTTCATTGAATCGATTTCAGTTTGTAGTTTTTCTTTTTCTAGGCCTGTCTTTTGAGATTCTTTAGCTTTTTGAACTGTAGTTGCAATTCCTCCAGCTATTCCAGCAGCACCTGATAGTCCGGCAATGATTGCAGGTATTAAAGCAGCTAATGGAAGAATGCCACCTTCTTTAGCTTCGTGGAGCTTCGCTCTAACTTGTTCTTTTACATGTTTTCCAATAAAATATTTTTTACCATCAATTACTACTGATTTATTTTTATTTGAATTTATTAATTCTTGCAAAGATTCTTCAGTTGTCATTTTATAATAAACAAAATGGATATTTGAAAACCAATTTTAAATAGACATAAGAGTAAATTTAATAATAAAGTATTTCCTGATAATTTTAGATTATTAATTGTTGGTTCTTCTGTATGTGGAAAGAATGTACTTGTTTTGAGAATGTTACTTGAAGATGATTTTTTAGATTATAATAATTTAATCTTTTATTCTACAACCATAAATCAACCAGAATTACAACTTTTGAAATGTGGATTTGAAAATAAATTAACTAAAAAAGCAATAATTGATATTTTTAAAAATCAACATAGATGTCCTGAAGAAGTTTTTCAACCTTGTGATATGGTTGATTGGTATAAGGAAATGATTTTAGAATCAGATATTAGTAATAAAAATGATTACATCTGTGAAGAAGGGCAGGAGGCAATTCAAGTTTTATTCTCTAATAAACCTGAAGATGTTTTACATTGTGATTTACTTCCTAAAGATAAAAAGAATCTAGTTATATTTGATGATGTTGTTAATATGAAAAATCAAGAGATTCAAAAGAAATACTTTACACGAGGTCGACATAATAATTGTAATGTTATTTATATATCTCAAACATATTATGCTTTAGATAAAAATTCAATAAGAAATAATTCCAATTGTTTTATATTTTTTAAATTAGACAAGCGTGATAAGAATATGATTTATAATGATTTATTTTCAAATGTTGAACCTGATAAGAATATGTTTGATATGTTTGTTGATAATCATTGGAAAGAAAAATATAATTATATTTATTTGGATAGAGAAGAAGCTGAAATATGGAAAAGTTTGTTTTAGGGCTTGTCGACTTAAAAATCTGTTTTCTGTAGTTCATTATTATAAAATCTACCTAATATTTTTTCATTATTTAAATCAATGATGCTATATGTTATTGGAGTTGTATAATGTATTTTATTTATAATAAAAATTTCATTTGTCCATTTTGCTGTGAATCCTTTTTCAAATTTATTTTTATATTTAAATATTCTTACTCGGTCACCAATTTTAAACTTTGGTTTTATAGGGGTTGTATCAACAATAACATCATTTTCAATATTTACCACTTTAATGGTTTCAGGCTTCATGGAAGCATTTAAAGGTGTTGATTTTATAGAACTATGTACATCATTATTATATTCATTTACAATCTTTTGTAACAATTCATTGTTCCATTTTTGTTTTCCAATAGCAGTAAAATATTTCCACATTTTATTTTTTAATGTTCTATTTAATCTTTCAACTACGACTGCTTTTCCTTCGTTTTCTGTTGAATATAATTTAATATCATTTTCATTTAAAAACTTTGTAAAAACTTTGTTATAAAATTCTGTTCCTTTATCACACCATAAATATTTTGGAATTCTTTAATGTTGTTCAAATATATTTTCAAATGCTTCTGTAATAGAATATCCTGTTTTATTTTCTAAACATCTTGCAAAAGCAAATCTTGTATATAAATCTATTACTGTTAAAATTATTTTATATTTTTCAGGGTCTGATGATTTGGTTGGCATAAAGACTAAATCTGCAGACCATGTTTGATCTTTTTCATGTACTTGAACTTTTAAATATTTTTTATTTTTTCTAAATTCATGGTGTAATTCATTAGCATATTTTATTTCTGATTCTGTTGGGGTTTGTAAACTAGTCTTGGCTGTACTCTCGAAGGATCTTTCAATTTCTGCTTGTTCGATAATCTTTTTATTAGCAACATCTTTTGCTTTCCTAGGGAAGGGGTGCCCAAGTCTTGCACCCATGGTGATCGGACTGTGTCCTAAGCCTATGAAAATCTTACCTTTCATTGCTAATTTAACTAGAGCTCTTTGAATCTTTTCTTGGGTTGATGGATTTTGTATATTATTTAAATCATGTATTAAATTCACATCTGCAACATGTCTATCTCTAAGATTTGTTGAATTGTAAACAATATCATGTTTTAAAGCTGCTTGGTAAATTCTATTTATTGGTTCTTCTCCTTGTTTAGGATTATTATTTTCATCTAATCTAATATCTAATCTTGTTCCTGGCCCAGTATAATTGTGTTTAAATAAATGTCTTTCACCTGGATATTTTTCTGTAGTAAGAGGTTTTAATATTGAAGATGTTGTTTTTGAAGATTGTAGATCACCTCCTGTAATATCAACTCTCGTATGTTTTTCAGTTTTAAGATGACTTGCTTTATGGTGTTTTGTAACTTGACAATTACAAGTTTCGCACCTCCAATAGGGTTTATTTAAAGACATTTTAAAATGTTAAAATATCAGGGATTATATCAAGAATCTCCCCTAACATTTTCAATAATTGAAATCTTTCCACCATATAATTTCATTTCTATTTTCTTTTCTTCTAATATTAATGTATATACTTTAGCTTTAAAATTAGAATCCTTTGTTACATGAAGTGTAACATCAACATTATTTATGGCTAGGCGATCATCTTGGTCTGAAACATTTATATAAAATATAGAATATAAATTTTTGAAATCTTCTAAACTTAATTGCGGTTCAACTTTGAAATCATAACATGTTTCAATATAATTTAGATATGGGAATATGTTTTCATTATTTTCAATATTAAATTCCATTCTATTTATTGGATAATAAGAACTATTTAATTGAATTTGGATTGTTTTTAAATTATCATTTCCAATCTTTTGAATAAACAAGTTGTTATTTTTTTGAAATGATGGATCTGTTTCTTTGAATCCAATCAAGATATATCTTGGTCGGTATGCTAAATTTGCCACCTTTATAGAATATGTTGAACCCTCTGTCATACTAAATTCACTACAGATTCTATTTAAATAATTTACATTTATAGACTTGTTGGAATTTAATCTTTCAAGGAGTTTGATTTCAGAATGTGGGTTTAATGTCCATTCAGGTATATGCAATTCAAGTGTTGATAATTTTAATTTAGCTGTTGTGTCTGCAGCTCCATAGAACAATCTTTTATCACCTTCTACTCTATTACAGATGAATTCTATAAAAACATTATGAAGTACACGGTTATAATTTTGAAGGAATCCAAATAAGTGTTTTAATTCAAAATAACCTTCAAATTTTTTAGATTTATAAAGTTCAGCTCTTTTATGGTAACCATAATTTATATCTAAACCATCTTTATCTAAATCCCCTTTATTAACATCAGGAATCCAACCTGTTACTTCACCATATTCGTTTTTATAATCACAACCTGTTAAAATAAAATTTAACATTGTAGAATATACTCCTGGATGCAAAACAGTTTCAATTTCTGATGATCCTAGTTTTAATCTCATGTTGGAGAATAAATTTGGAAAGAAATTATTTTCTAGGGTTATATCTTTGTTTGCTTCAATTTCTAATTCAATTTTATAATATAATTTGGCATTACAAATATCTATTGGGTTTGATGTTTGAAGAGATTGAAAAACTATATCACCCCTACGATTTAAGTTTGCAATAGATCCTGAAGTTGGCGAGATTTTTAAAATATCATTTTTTGTAATTTCATGAGTAAATTCTTTATTATAATCAAGATTTAATTAATTTTTTTCTTGAATTTTGAGATTTATATTATTCATTTTTATATATTAAAATTAATATATCCAATAAAAAAAATATTTATAAAATGACTGACTTAATTGAAAGAATGAGAAATGAATTGAATGAAGTTAAACATAAGAGAATGAAAAGAAGAGAAGAAGAACCATTAGAATATATCAAAGAGTTGATGGTAGAGAATGAAAAGTATCGACATTTTTACATGAAAGCTGTAGAAGTTGCTGAGATAAGGTTAAAGAAAATGAAACAATTACGGGAAAGAGTTAAAGAACTTAAAGAATGACAAAAATTTGAAACCTGATAACGCAGTGGGCTAGACTGGCACAGTGGTTCAAATGGATAGTGGTTTTTTAAAAACTTTATTACAAATATTACAATTCATTTTTAGAAAAAAATTTTTTATTGGATATCCTGTTTTGATTTATTTTTTAATTTTATATATTATTCATTTTCATAATGTGACAGTCTAACTTTTAGAATTTTATAAATAAAATCCAATGCCCGATAGCGCAGTGGGCTAGACTGGCACAGTGGTTCAAATGGATAGTGGTTCAAATCACATCTGAGGTTAGTTTTTTTTCAACATAAAATAATATTAAAAATTTGAAAATAATATTGAAAATAGTGTGGGTATCTTATATTTATAAAGTACTTGTATATTTTATTTTATTTATTTTATTTTATTTTATTTTTTTATTAATTAAAAATTTAAAAAATGACAAAAATCCAAAGTCTAATAGCGCAGTGGGCTAGACTGGCACAGTGGTTCAAATGGATAGTGGTTCAAATCACATCTGAGGTTAGTTTTTTTTCAACATAAAATAATATTAAAAATTTGAAAATAATATTGAAAATAGTGTGGGTATCTTATATTTATATTTTATTTTATTTTTTTTATTTTTTTATTAATTAATTAATTTTTAAACATAAATATGAAAAAATAAATATTGAAACGGGTGTGGTGGCGAACCGGTAATTATCGCCACCAGTCTTTCGAACACCCCCGGATCGATTCTATAATGTGCACATTTATTTCTCAGTTGTTTTCGGACCTCTTTCGGATTCACTTTCGAATTCATTTGTACTTTCGAGCAGCACACTTAAAACGCCGATAAAATCGTATTCGAGCGAGAAGCGAATAATAAGGTGTGCTGCTATTATCGAATTGATTCTGATGTATGAGTCTGGCCAGCTTGTATATTGGAAGAGATTTGATAAACGAAAGAGGTTGAATAAAAAAATGATCCGGATCAAAAAAACTGTTGAGAGGACAGTGAAAAAAAAAAAAAAAAAAAACAAATACCACTGTCCTCTCAGAGCAGTTTTATTCTTTTTCATTTTTTTTTATTCTTCAAGACATCAAGATTAAGATTTATAAAATTATAAATTAGTCAAATAGCAACTTGCTAGTTGACATCCTCAAGTACTGTGTTTATATCCCTAACCAAAATAGTCCTCTAACTTTTTCATAATACCATTTTCTTTTCTATTCTCTTTATGTTTATGAGACTTTAAAGATTAAAACAGTTAGAGCCATTAAGGGTGGTTGTTTTCAAAATATAGGGTTAAAATACTATAAAAGTATAAGTTTTAGGTTGTTTTTCTAATGGTTTAAGCGTAATGGAGGCATGTTTTGTTGGGAGGGCTGTTTTGGTTAGGGATATAAACACACTACTGATGTTAATTGCAGAGAGAATGAAATGCGAATCGAATTTTGTAGAAACAGAAGACGGTGGTCAATAGAACAACCGGAAGCGAAGAAAATACAAGTTAAACAATAAAGAGGAACAAAAACGATTTAGATAAAACGGAGTCCAGTGATGTGGGAAAATTGGACTTAAATGATGTAAAGCAAACAATATTAATTCTTAAAGGGTTGGCATCGGAATTATATGCACTGGATGAAAAGAATATATGTAACGATGAATTCATACAACAACTTGCCAGAGAACTGAAAGGACGACTTCCTGTAGCACTTAAAAAATTAGGAAAGAAGACATATTTTGCTATGAAACAGTAATCAAAGAGCTAATTAACAACGGTTTGAATAAAGATGTGGTATTATCAGTCCTTGCTTATATTGTTTTCGAAATTGGTATCTACAGTTGGCTGGAATCTGATGAATCGGAAAAGTGGATTGAACAAGCAGTAAAAGTGGTAAATACGTATGTGAATAGTTGGATCAAGTGTAATGGTGGATGGAAAAAGTTGACACTAAAACCGGAAAATTTGAAAAGGGTGTATGAGCCAAAAAAGGGGAAAATGATAGTTCCATGGGTATCTATGTTTATTATCATAATATTATGCTTTATCAATACTACAACGTCATTGGTAGCTTATGATTGTTCTCAAACAGAAATGGGAAAAGTATACTCGCTTGTAGATGTAGCTGAATGTCTGGATGCATATCCGAGAAATTTAAAATGGGCAAGTGAGATGAAATATCATGTTTATCAAGAATCAGGAGTTAGACGAGTAAAAGTGAGAGAATGTACGGCAAAAAGGACCACATTTACATTTTATTGTGGCAAATGGAGTCATTCGTCGTTAATAAAAATGCATTCAATCCCTAGAGTAATTGAGATAACTCGCGAAAACTGTTTGGCAGCGTTTCAAACAGGAGAATTAAAAATAAATGCGAAATTAAGTTAAAAGCGAAAGTGAATCACAAAATTCGCGAAACAATTGCAATAAAAGGGGTGATCAAAGCAAATGGTGATTGCGAAAGTGAATCGCACAAGGTGGGTGAACAGGTTATTGATAAAGTCGTTGTTATAGAAGAGTACGAATCAGAGTTGAAATATTTTGACGGATCGTTCGATGATGACACGGGAAAATTACAAACCCATCCATTTTGCAATATGAGAGAAACCAGTTGTAATACAGGTGAATCAATTTTGGTGTACGACGTGAATGTGAAAAAGTGTAACTTAGCGCACTTAAAATCGATGCCTTTCAAAGAGATAACAAGAGAGCAAATTCAAGAGAGACCAGAAAGTACAATTCTAAATTCAGTGATGAATACAACGATTAGAATTACTCCTTTGCGAATTAAAGATACTCCAACGGTATTAATGGCAATATCCCCGAATGATGGGATGAGATTTCTCAGAAAGGGTATAAATACCAAATGTGGACAAACAGTATATGAAACAAATTATAAAGGAATTTATGTATCAAAAAGAATTGTCGAGGAAGCTCAAACGAAGTTATATTCAGAGGAAATTAAACTAACGAATTATTTCAATAACAAAATTGATTATCTGTTTCATTTTAGCCAAGATACGGTCGAAAGTGTGTATCGAGAAATTATATTAAATGATTGCAAGTTAAATAAGGAAATTTTGCGAAACAGAATGGCGATGGCTATTACAAATCCGAATTTAGTTGCTCCAATGCTAATATCAGAGAACGAAGTATTTGCTCGAATTTTTGGCGAAGCGTTGTATAGCTATAAATGCAAAGCTGTACCTATCAAATTGATGAAATTCGATCAATGTACAAATGAATTGCCAGTGAATTTTAACGGGAAATTACGATTCATGGAACCGGTGACACGCATTCTACTGGAAGAGGACGTGAAGCCTAAAGTATTGCAATGTAATAGATTATTGGCTCCACTGTATCGCTTGACGTCTGAATCATGGATTGCACTACCCGATCACAGAGGAGTGAAAGTTCCAGAGAAATTGGAGTTGACCAAATTAGAGTATTTGATTAATTTTACATCGCTAGATAGTATGACGCAAAGTGGGATGTATTCAAGTGATGATATTGAAGCGGCCCGGAGAAATTTATTATTTCCATCAAAAAAAGAAAGGGTGATTATGGAAATGGTGGACACTATTCTCCCGAGTGGAACTGGGAAAGCAAATTACGACTACTTGTTAACACCTGATCATTACAAAAGAGCAACATATAATACGATGAAAAAGATATGGGGAAAGTTCATGTTTATTGGTCAAGCTTGTGCTGGATTAATCGGAATCTACGTAATTGGAATCGTGATTAAAGTAATAATCTCGCAGGTGTTGTCAACACACAGATTGTATACTATTACGGGACTGTCTTGGAAATTAGTCATGGGATGCGTTCCATTGCTAGCCAGATTTTTTATCACACATCACCAGTATAAAGAGATGGAAACTTTGAAAACACGACTGATGAAAAAGAAAAAGGTAAGTTATATCGATTTGACTACTACTTCTAACGATGACAAAAATGATGAACGAATGCAAAGTAACACATTGAAAAACTATCAACTGCTAAAAGAATCGCTGTCCAATAATGATAATCAGGATACTTTTTCTAGATTGTGTATACCAAAATCGTTTATCCAACCACTACCAGCGTATCCAGTCGAAAAATTGAGGGAAATGAAACCAGTAGAAAATATTGCTTTACAATGTGAGAATCGAACCAACAAGTGCCGAAATCGAAAGACGAAACAGGTTAGGTTTACCCGGATATTATGTATTGATGACGTTAGCAAAAACTGGCAAACAACCACGAATATTAATCCAACTAAATAAAAAGAGAGTGGAGGCTGTTGTGGATTCAGGATCAAGTCATACAATTATATCAGAAGAGATATTGTCGGCAAAGGAGAAAAGGCAAATAAAACCATCAAATAGTATAATCAGATCACTGTCTAAAAACGTATTGAGAATAATTGGAGAAATAGAAGTGGTACTTCTAATTGGTGACAGAAAGATTACACATAACGTACAGATTATGGAAAAAAGCCCTGTATTGTGTTTGATTGGAATGGATGTACTGGAGCAGTTAGACGAAATCTCACTGGATTTTAAAACTGGAAATTTGATCGTGGGAAAAAGTGGCGAAGTCATTCATAATTTAGGAGAAGTATTTCTCAGTCAATTGTTAACCATCCCACCTCAAACAGAAATAATATATTACGAAACGCTGCTGGCGTAGACAATGATGAATTTATATTTGAACCGAATCAAACGTTAATAGAAAAATACGAGACCCCGATATGTGACGAAATTGTGAAAGTGGAAAATCAATTATTACCAGTGCGAATAGCTAATTATGGTGACAAGCCAATTCGGCTAAAACCAAAGACGAAACTAGGCAAATTGTCTAATATGTTGATAGAAGCGGAAAGGAAGATTCCTAGAAACGTAAAATTCTTTAAAGAACCTGAAGTAGTAAGTACTGATCTGACCGAAGAGCAAAGGCAAAAGTTTACGGAATTGTTGAGGAGATACCGGGATATTTTTGCGAGACACGAATATGACTTGGGGTTAACAAATATAATTGAACATGAAATTCCGTTGTTGGATGAAACCCCGGTTAAAATAAAACCGTACAGAATACCATATATTCATCAAACCGAAAGTGATCGACAAATTCAGGCAATGAAAGATTTTGGAATAATCAGAGATAGCTCATCACCGTTTTCGTCGTCCATTGTAATTGTAAAGAAAAAAGACGGAGATTTACGATTTTGTGTGGATTACAGAAAGCTGAACCAGGTAACAAGAAAAGATACATATCCAATTCCTGTACCCCAGGAAATGTTCGATCAGATGGGAGAAGCTCAATATTTTACTGTGATTGATTTGAATAAAGGTATAATCAATTTAATGTCAAGGAAGAGGATAGAAAGAAGACAGCCTTTTCAGATGGCAAAGGGTTATATGAGTTCAATATTCTACCGTTCGGTTTGACGGGAGCCCCGGCTACATTTCAAAGAGGTATGAATTTTGTATTAAGAGGCTTAAAACACGCGTTAGTTTATATTGATGATATTATTATATTTTCAAATAGCTTTGATGAACATCTCGATGATGTTGAGGCAGTATTTAAACGACTAAAAGGAGCAAAATTGAAAATAAAACCATCGAAGTGTGAATGGGGAAAATCCGAAGTGGTGTATGTTGGTCATATAATATCAAGACGAGGTCTACAAACAAATCCTGACAACATTAAAAAGGTGGAAGTGTATCCGATTCCAAAGAATGCGGATGATGTGAGGCAATTCTTAGGATTAGCAAGCTATTATAGAAAGTTTATAAAGAATTTCTCGCATATAGCTCAACCGTTAAATTCATTATTGAAGAAGAATAACAAGTTCATATGGAACAAAACTCAACAAGAAGCTTTTGACGAACTGAAGCAAAAATTAATAACGACACCTATTTTGCGATGCCCAGATTTTACAAAATTGTTCTTATTAATGACGGATGCCAGTAACGTTGCATTAGGCGCAGTGTTGGGTCAGAAGGTAGATGGGGAAAAAGATCACGTGATAGCGTATGCAAGCAGGTCACTGAGACCACATGAAAAAAATTATTCAACAATTGAAAAAGAAACCTTAGCGTTAGTTTACGGAATCGCTACGTTTAGACAATACTTGTTGGGACGGAAATTTATCGTATACACTGATCACAATCCTCTTCAATGGTTGATGAATCATAGAGATTCAGCTAGTAAATTAATTAGGTGGTCAATAGCTCTTCAAGAGTATGATTTCGAAATTAAATACAGAGCAGGGAAAGCTAATGCAAATGCCTATACAATGTCTAGAATTCCCAATGGAGGCATTGAAAGTGAAGATAGTACAGAAACGATTGAAGGCACGATATTTGCCGCAATTAAAGCCGTTAACAATATGATAGAGTTACAAAATGAACAGAAAAAAGACAATCAACTTAAACAGTTTTTTGAACGAGCAATTACAGTCGAAAAAGAGAGCAATTTAAAGAAAATAATCAGTGAAAATCAGAAATATATAATTCACGAAGGAATATTAAAATGTGTAAAAACGATGAGATACTAATCATGATTTCTGAAAAACAGAGAGATTCATTATTGATACAATATCACGATGGAGCTTTAGGAGGGCACTTATCTGCTAGAAAAACTTTATCGAGACTAAAACTAAAATATTATTGGCCATTAATGGAGCAAGATGTGAGAGATTGGTGCAAGAAATGTAAAATATGTATTACAAGGAGAAATACAGGAAATAAAATTAAAGTATCTTTAAAACCAATGCCTGTACCAACTGCACCAATGGAGATGACTGCAATGGACATTGTGGGACCATTACCTGAAACAATAAAAGGAAATAAATGTATTGTAGTATTCTGTGATTATTTGAAGAGATGGCCGGAAGCTTACGCCATACCAAATCAAAAGGCCGATACGGTAGCCAAAATTATCGTAGAGAATATTGTTTTTAGATATGGCACTCCTAAGAAATTACTAACTGACCAGGGCTCAAACTTTCAAAGCGAATTATTTAAATCAATTACTGAGTTATTTGGAATCTGGAAGCTGAACACTTCTCCTTATCATCCACAAACCGATGGCTTAGTTGAGAGATTTAACGGTACATTGATAAATATGATTTCTTCTTATGTTAATAGTAAGCAAAGGGATTGGGATGAATATATAAAGCCTTGCTTGTTTGCTTACCGAAATGCAATAAACCCAAGCACGGGTGAGACACCTTTTTATTTGATGTATCTAAGAAGAAATAATATGCCGATAGATTTAAACTTCCAATTGCCGGTAACACAATATATGGAAATACCAGACTATAAAGCAATAATGCAAGAAAGAGTGCAGTCCGTGTGGGCAAAAGCTGGGTTAACGGTAAAACACAATCAAGAAAAGTATAAAGAAGCCTATGATAAAAAGGCACATCCACATGGAATCAAAATTGGAGACTTGGTATATCTCAATAGACCTGAACCGCTCAAAGGAATGTCACCAAAATTAAAGAGACCGTTTAAAGGGCCATATAAAGTATGTGACACAACTGAAACAAATTTGAAACTACTACCATTCAGGAGTAAAAAAGCTAATCCTATAATAGTTCATGCAAATCGATGCAAATTAATGCCAGAAGACGATGAAACAAGATATCCACTTCGATCAAAACAAAACAAAGAAAAAGTGGATGCCATAGTTCAACAAAAATTTACCAAAAACCCAGTCCCAATCAGTTACATTACAAAAATGTTGTTTACAATGATTGCTCTGTTAACACTGACAAGTGTTAAGGGTGGGAAGGTCGATTTACCTTATGCAGTGACAAAAATACCCTTATGGGAAAAGATCAATATATACTCTACGTATACGAATATTGTCTGGATCTATCATTGTGATGTATCGGAACAGATAGAAATTAACAACCTCTTAGATCCATTCACGCCGGTCAGTATTCTTAATTACGATAAAAATATGTACGTGGCACAAGAATTAAAGACGAACTTCAGGTATCCGTGGTTTATAAAACAAAATGAGACAAATTCGTCGGTAAAGTTTAGTCAAATTCGAGTCATAATACAAACGAAAGAATTACGACATACAGTCGAAATAGAGCCGGTATTAAATGGAGTAAATGTGTATTGGACAGCAAGTGAACGGGTGAAAGCACAAGTGATATTTCAAAACTTTGTTGATACATTAAATACACGGAAATCGTATTCTCGATATTATAACCTAAAAATGAATGCCAATTATACCATATTAACAAATTATTATGAAAATATGCTATACGATAACGGGACAATAATGAACAATAGATGGGCATTGTTTAAAACCGAAAAGCAGAGTATTTACCTAAGAAATGTATCGAATATAGTGATTTTCAAAGTGCAGTATGAAGCGATAGTAATATATAGAAAATCAATGATCAATGAAAGAGTAATTATTACTGAGAATCAAAGAATTATCGTTTTGTTGGATGTGGGTAAAAGTTAATTTTTATTTAATACTTCTAATCTAGGAGATAATTACCTGATAAAAATCAAATACCAGCTGTGGATGGACAAACCATATCGTTGGCAAACAGTTTTGGTAGAAACAAAACTGATCAAAAGGCCAGAGTTGATCCTAACAGCCACACATCAAACACAGACGATAGTAGCAACCACGGGTCCACCACTGAATCGAAATAAATTTAATCGAACTCAAATTTTCAAATGAGCAAGCTAGTTTTAAATGAAACGAACCAAACATTAATCATCTGTGAATACTTACTCTATCTTATGATAACAGCATTTTTCCTATTATCCTTAGTGTTTCTAATAATAACAATCGTATTATGCAAAAGGACACCTAACTATGATCATCGACAATGATTTTATATTGCATGCATGTTATAATATATATATAATTATTGATAATCAGTATGGTTAAAAGTAAATTAGAAATGTGTGATCTGAATGGAAAATATTTTGTTTGATCGAGTGTTGCTGAGGAGGGTCTGGCCTTGTGCGATGGAAGGAGAGATGTAATTAACGTATTAATTATCTTTAACTTTAGGAAATGCAGGAAGAGGAATCACTAAAAGAATGTCTTAACACCATGAAAGAGATGAAAGAAAAATGAAGGCAATGGAGAAAAGAATTTTCGATCTGGAACAAGAGAATTGGTTGGTCAAAAGACGATTTGAAAAAATGGAAATTCTTCTTTTCAGATATGAAGCCGAGGTAGTTCTATGGCGAATGAAACTACAGGAGCAGGAAGACGAAAATATGGAGGAGGGAGAAATGAATAACTTGGACTAAAACTGTGAGAATTAATAAAAATATTAATGAAAAGAAATAACCCTTTTTAAATTTTCGTCCTTGAAATAGTAATGGTGAAAACTAAAACTAAAATAAGGCAAATTTATTATAAATAACACCATAAATAAGAATTAGGTGAATCAAAGTCAATCATCGTCATCCAAAATAATAAAACTTTGGACGACGAAGTCGTCCCGAACTCCGTGGGGAGGGTCATTTTCAAATAGGAGAGTTTTCGCAAAGCCTTCCATAACTCCAAAGGTTCTTTTGAGGCCCCGGCGTCGCGGAAGGGCGACCGGCAACCAAACCAATTCTTCGGACTTAGGAGCCTAAAATAACGAATATTATAAAATTTCAGTTGCTTAGTTGTAAAGGATATATGTAGTACAAGTATCATAAGTCTACAGTGTAATATCGTTTCTATAGATAAATGGGCAATGCGTAAAGTGATATATAGGTGATTTAATAAATGCTATAATGGAAAATAGATAAGATTAAGTCAGTGAAATCTAATTTTGATATTAAATTTTTTGTAATTCAAAATTATTTTTACAACCTCCAAAACAAAATTTCAAACAAATAAGTGCGATAGCACGTAATAAATTCATATTATCGATAAGTTCACGTGACAATCTTAGGAAAAGGTGGTTTTAATTAGGATTTCAAATATCACCATATTGTAAGCATCTTTTATGTTAGTTTCCTTCCATTTTCGGTTTTTCTATTAAGAAAAGTGTATAATAATAATGATAATATAATAATGTATAGTATAATATATATAATAATAACGTAAATAGTATAAAATATGATATAATAAATAATAATAATAATAATAATAATAATAATAATAATAATAATAATAATAATAATAATAATAATAATAATAATAATAATAATAATAATAATAATAATAATAATAATAATAATAATAATAATAATAATAATAATAATAATAGGGGTAATGGTAGTAATAATGATATTAATATTAATAATAATAAAATTACGCACTTACATCCATCGAGTATAAATTTTCAGACAAGAAATGAATAATGGCTATGTTGTGCCTTATATAGTAGGGTGGAGTGAAAATTTTTTTTTCTTAATATCTTGTTTGGATAGCTATAAAAACTTGGTAACACATGCAATTAGTAATGTGGCAAACAATTAGACAATTTAAAGCATATCTTGAGGTTCCACAATTGACCTAAAGTATAGGCATATTTCGATAAAAAAGCAATAATCTTTAAAAAAAACATTTTTTTATAAGTAACATATTTATGTTATGGTTTAACTTTTTAACAGTCTGTACATAACATTACAAGTAATAAGAACCATATCTGTGAAGGGAAACCACATGCAAACTGTCTAACATGTTTTTATAACTACAAATGATGTTGGGCTTTGGTGTCCAGTTTTGGCATTTTCGATCTCGATTCCAAGCGTGCTCTAATGAATCCGTCGCGTTTTTCTGGACCACACACCATTTCGGATGCTTCTGTCACTAGCTTGATATGTCTCTCTACTGCCTGGGTGTGACAAGGATAGCGGGCGAAATCCAGTCTTGGCGTTTCTTCTTCCCGGATCATGGTTAACAAAGTATCTTCGTCAATGTCCACTACGATTGGAGGCTCTGTGATCGGAGTTTTCTGCCAATCGATCATGTCTATGTAGCTAGTAGCTTCAAAGTTGATTACTGGCACGCAGAAAGATCTAACTGAAGTCGTACGTTTCTGCTTTCTGGATTTCAGTATGCGTCGCAGAGCTAACTCGCGTATATCTGATCTTTCATCGGTAAGCATCGCAAGCAACAGATTTTCTGGATGACTAAAGAATGCGTTGCGTTGAATTACCGGGTCAACAACTTTCTTCAGCTCGTCTGTGAGGTAGCGTGATTTCAGTATCGTACTGTGGACATGTCGAGCGCCGTCTTTACACGAAGGGGTATTCTTTATTTCAAACCATGCAGGTGCATAAACTGTTACGATGAAGGTAGCAAGCGTCTTTAGTTCATCCGACGGGCTTCTTGTGGCAACATACAGACGTAGTATGCGATTAGCCGTGGTTAACCATCTCGAATGGTTGATAAGACCAGGATTGCGAAGTGAATGGTCGACAGGACAAATACCAACACTTACAGCAGTACACAAATCGAACAGGTATTTCTGATCTGTACTTAAATCGTCGGAATTTGCACTTGACGGTAGAGCACAGTTTATCGGCATGTAGTCAACGATGGGAAGCTTCTCACAATTCAACAAGAACTTTCCAATGGGACCAGAAAATCCTTTTGGACCATTGGTAGGTCCATCAAGATACTGAAACAAATGTCTTAACGGTAATTCGTTTGCATGCAACTGACATACGAACCACTGTAGCGGTCTGTGTAACGTCACTTCAAGTAATCGAATGATGCCTCCTCGAATGCCCGTATTAGTGGCTGTCCCATCACAACCTATTGCTTTTATGCCACTCGTGTCAACATTTCTTTTATTCAAATATGCAATCAACTCAGCCGTGATAACTTTGCTTGACCCTGCAGTTGGTGTAATGTGACCGAAATATGTAGCTCCTGGTTCGGCTATAATCGATATATGTTCTTCAGTTATTATTTTCCGATGAAATTTACCATCGCATTCTTTAATTTGGGTCATTGTATTGTCTTTTCTGCCGTCAAAATATAACCCAGTGATTGTGTTACTGACTTCGGCACATAATGCGCCACGCTTATTACAACGTTCTCGACGCACTTTACTTCTGTCAATCACTTTAGAAACATCATGTTCGTGGATTATTCCAACATCTTGAAGAACAGCACTGGCGATTCCTGCTGCCGCCCTGTCGGATACGCCATGTCGATCACACGCTAAAGCCAACGACGGTAGCTTAACTCTCATCTGCTTGTCATTCAATTTTCGCTGTTGTTTAATTTGGCTTATACAATCGTCATCAGAGTCATCATCGCCGGTATCCATTTCCTCTTCCATTCCAGAAATCTCGTCACAGACATCCGACTGTTTATCACCGATGTCATCAATGGCAGATTTGGTACACATCTGCCTCTGTGTCGACTCTTTACGGATATACCGCTTTTGTAATCTACTGGATTCAACCTCATCAACTCCAGCTATGATCATACTGCGTGAACCCCGCTGATCTTCTAGAAAGTCACGTTCAATTGTGGGTATCTTTCTTGACTTCTCACAGTGACACTGAGACATACAAGAGCACTTGCAGGAGCAAATGTCAAAGAGTTTAATCGATTCATCTTTAAACTGCGATATTTTCTCTCTGTATGGTTCTGAGTCCTTCCTAGATTTATACGGCTTCAGCAATTTCATGAACGTCTTGTGGTACACGTTCAACATTTCATGAACACGGCGGTGGCTTACATGTGGTATGGAAGCTTTGTCCCATATTTGTTCTACTTTCATTGACACTGTTTCTGCCACGTTGCGATGTGAAGGATCTTTATTGTTCAATTCGCATTTCAGTCTCTGCTTTGTCAGGTTGTAGAATTTCATAACATCTGCATAAGTCGGTAGTTGATTGTCGGGCATCTCGGATGGACCACCAAAGATGACACAAGACACTTTCTTTCTGGTTACAGCCATTGCAACTCTAAAAAGGAAAACCAGAGGCATTTTAAATCCATATTATTTAAATGCCATCAATGACTTCAATAATATGTTATAATATTACCTCTTATAATGAAGTATCGTAGTGGAGTAATTATTTATCACTAACAATACTACATACAGCGATTCAAAAAAAATACAATGTTATGCAATATGTATGCAATAATCCGTCTGAATTGACTCTAGAAACAGGAAGTGCAGCGTGTGAATGCGTAGAAAAGTGAACTAATAATGATCTTTTAGTTAACAGTAAGTAACGATAACGTATTAGTGGAAGCAAAAAGTTGCCAATTCCTTGTAATGAAAAGAACACCGGATAGCAAATACATTATCGTTTTCTTATCAATGGTTACATTTTAAAGTTGGTTGTGGAACCTCAAGACATTATTTAAATTATTGTTTTTCTTTACAGAGTACTTCATTTGACCTCATAGCAAGTTTTTATAACTATCCAAAGTCTACTAAGTCAAAAAATTTTTTTCGGTCATTTTCACTCCACCCTATTATATAGCCAGTTCGATCAATTATATCAATGTTGATAATTTGAGTTTGGAACTCAGATCAATGTTGATTTTTGGATAATTTGAGTTTAAAACTCAAGTAAAGAACCCAAATAAATCAGCAAACAAAGATAAGTCGGCATTCCATTAAAATAATTAAAAACCGTTGAATATCAAAATTCGGTTTAAACTGAAAAAAAAAACTATCAACATGTATTTTGAGGACGAAATTTTTTTTAAGGGGGAAGATATGTTGAGGTTGTCAAATTAAAATTATCTTAAATTAAATTAGAATTAATTTGATTCAAAAGAACATTGAAGTGGAACGAAAGAGAATCGCAATCAAGCAGAGAATTGAAGTTAAAGAAAGACATAAGGAAAACAGAACGAGAAAAAGGTGTAAGCAGATACGGAATGGAGAAAAGTGCAAATCGGAGAAATTGGAATAAATTGAAAAGTTATCAAAATCGAAGCTGGAAAACGGAATAGGTGTAGATCAGGGATTGGCGAAGAAGATAGCGAGCAAGAAATTGTCAGAAAATGTCTTGAAAGGGTTAAAAATAGGTAAAAAGGTTAAAACAGAAATCATTAATTAATTAATTAATTGGCTAATGGAAAACCCGGGCTAATGGGAAGTCCGAGCCAATGGAGAACCCGAGAGATGAAGAAACCTCGAGCACGGTTATTAGGGAAAATAAACAAACTGAACGTTGGAGAACGATTATCAAAACAAACAAAACGACTTTTGGAGAGACATTATCTTAACAACCGAGCGCGGCAATCGAGAAAAATAAACAGTATTAGGAGGTTCATCCTGTAAAACATTAAAATCAGTTTTTGTTTCCATAAATTGTATTTCAATAAATATCAAAATCAAATTATATCTTCTTTAATCTTTCTTATTTAAACAAATTTTCTACGAAGATATTTTTAATTAAAATATCTTCTTATTTTGTTTTTTTAAAAATTAATCTAAACTTTAATTTTTAAAATTTTCAATTTAAAAATTTCTTCATAATAAAACTTCCTCATATCACCCTTCTTAAGAAATTTTTAAGTTTTTCCACATTTCTTTCGATCCTTTTTCCATCTTCATTTCTTAAGATGTATCGTCTGTCATGCACTTTCTCTATCACTTTGTACGGACCTTCATACCTGTCCTGGCCTTTGTGGCGTGTTTCTACTTTTACTAATACTTCTTCTCCTACATTGAATTTTCTCCTTGTTTGTTCTTCTAGTTCTTCCTTTATCGGTATTTCTTTGGACCCGTACCATTTTTCCCTGCTAATCTTTTTTCCAAAAACTATCTCTGCCGGGCTTTTCCCTGTCGTTTTTTGTTTGGTTGCATTTAAAGTGAATTCGACTTCTGGTAATATCTCTGCCCAATCAGTCTTCTTTCTATCCTGTAAAGTAGCATTTATCAAATCCCGTATTGTCCTGAATTGTCTTTCTATCTGACCGTTTGTTTGGTGATGGTATGGACTCGAAAAACATAATTTAATATCTAGCATCTTTGTGAATTCTCTCATCATTCCTGATTCAAACGCCTTTCCGCAATCAACTCTTATCTCCTTTGGGCATCCAAATCTTAAAATCAACTTTTCTAAAATCGTTTTCTTTATTGTTTCTTCGTCTTGTTTTGTTATCGCTGTCAAGACTTGATACTTAATATACTGATCTATTATGCCCAATATATACTTCTTACGTCCTTTTGTTTCTGCCAACGGTCCACATATATCCACGAATATAATTTCGAACATTTCCTTCGAATCTTGTTTTTTTACTGGTTCTTTCGTTGTTCTTGTTAAAGCCTTGGTTTTTTGACAAATCTCACAACTTCGAACAATCTCCTGAATCTTACTCCACAGGTGTTTTCCAACATATCTATCTTTCATATAATCGGCTATCTTCTCGACTCCAGCATGACACAATATTCTATGTATTTCCTTTATTGTTTCTTGTAACTCATTTTCAGGTATCATCGTTTTCTTTCGTACTTCTTCTACAATTCCATGTTGGATGTTGCTTCTTCCCTCTTCTCTGATCGAGTCTAGTAATCTTGTTTTTATCTTTCCTTTCTTAGCTTCTTCGTGGACCATTTGACATTGAACACACGTGTCACATTTAGTTCTCGACACCATGTCTGCATTTTGGTGATTAATACCCTTTCTGTATTCTACTCTTATATCTAAACTGCTCAAATAATTGATCCATGTTTGGAATTGTGAAGTAATCGGCTTCTTGGTTGTCATCATAAACGTGATTGCCTTGTGGTCTGTCCTGAGCGTGAATCTTCTTCCGTAGAAATAGTGCTTAAAATGAATGCAAAAATAATATACCGCCAATAGTTCCTTTCTTGTAATACAATATCCTTTCTCGTGGCTCGTCATCGAGTGTGATCCATACGCAATTACTCTTTCCTTTCCATCTTTATCTCTTTGTGAAAGTACTGCTCCAATGGTATTGAAACTAGCGTCGGTATCTAAAATGAACTCCTTTTTCAGATCCGGAAAACATAAGATTGGCGCCGTCGTGAGTGCTAATTTCAATCCCTCAAACACGCTATTCGTTCCTTCACTCCATTCTAATTTTTTGTTACTTGGTCCGCTACATAATTGTTCTAACATCCTTGCCTTCTTTGTATAATCACTGATGAATCTTCTATAATAATTGCAAATACCTAAAAAGCTTCGGAGTTTCTTTACGCAATTAGGCTTCCCAAAGTTCTGTATGGCCTGAAATTTAGATGGATCTGTCTGTACTCCTTCCTTGCTGATTATGTGTCCTAAGAAACTGATTTCTTCCTTTATTATTTGGCATTTTTCTGGATTAATCCTTAGGCCTGCTTCCTCAATCGCCTTTAACACTTCTCCGAGTATTGTATAGTGTTTCTCTTTACTGCTTGAATAAATCAAGATGTCGTCCAAATACACCATTGCTCCCTTTATTTTGCCTAATACTTTAGTCATCATTTCTTAGAACGTACCTGGTGCTGCTGCAATTCCAAACGGCATTCTGTTGAAACAATATTGTCCGTTCTTTGTTGAGAAAGCTGTTTTCTCCTGTGATTCTTCTTCTAGTTCCACTTGGTAATATGCATTACCTAGATCGATTGAGCTGAAAAAGACGGATCCTCCTAACAAATCCAACATCTCGTCTATGTTTGGCATTGGAAATGCCTGCCTCTCTGTTACCGCGTTCAGCTGTCTAAACTCCAAGCATAGTCTAATATCCTTTTTCTCTATTGTCTCGATCGTACTCTCGTTTGTGCATCGTAACTTATCGTCATTTTTCGTCAATTGTTGTCCTCGTAGCTTGTTGAAACAGTTCACACTCATTACATTGATTCTTGCCCCAGTGTCTAATAAACAGTTCCCCATTCATCCTTACTGTTATACTAGGCCTTCCTTGCATTCTGTTATACAAAATTTCAACAACCTGCTCCGTTTCAATGGTTCCAATTCTTTCCACTTCCTCTTCAAACATTTCTCTCTTTAGGAACCTGTATACTTTCTCGCTTACCCTTCCAACATTCTCCCACTTTTCTGCCCCTTGAGGATTTCCCATCAAATTTTCTGTTAGAATATGGCTCCAACCAACTCCTCTACTGGTGGAGCCCTGTTGTTTGGGTACGTCTTCCTAAAATTATCTTCATTTGTCTCTACACACGATTCCCTTTCTTCTTCTTCCTCGATACCATTTATCCGACTGTATCTGTTTCCCGTGAATCTTTGTCTCTCCGTCGCTCTCCCGTACCTCATCTTTGTATAACACTCCTCGGATCTATGACCATTTCTGCTACATCTTTCACAACGTATTTCCTGACACAATCTTCTTATATGACCTTCTTTCCCACACCCAAAACATCTTGGAGCTTTTTTATCTGGACAGTTTCTACTT
Source organism: Schmidtea polychroa (assembly GCA_959609185.1). Lineage (NCBI taxonomy): Eukaryota > Metazoa > Platyhelminthes > Tricladida > Dugesiidae > Schmidtea > Schmidtea polychroa. Next base: position 1,604 of record CAUHTR010003817.1, on the reverse strand, counting down.
ATATGTCCGCTTCTATGACATGTCCAGCATTCTATTTTACCTTTTATTGGACAATCAATTTTCGTGTGTCCTAGTTTGTGGCATAACCAGCATTCTGGTATTTCTCTTCGGATATTTTCTTCTCTCTGTTCTTTCTTCTTGTATTGTACTCTTCCCTGTGGTTCCTGATAGACCACTCTGGCGTAACTTTTCATACTGTTTATCTGCTCTCTTTGCTTGTCTACTTTGTCCATCAGAGTTAGTGTTTCCTTTATTTCTTCTGTGCTTTTTATCTTCCGTAGTATCACTTCTTTCTCAACTTCTTTATTCTCCGCACATACTATTAACATCCTTGCTGTTAATTTCTCTTTGGTAAATTCTTTATTTTCGAACAACCTATCAACAAGGTCCTCCACCTTTTTAAAATACGTTTCTATTTCTTCACCCTTCCGCTTGTAATTCAACAAGTTTTGTAGATCCTTTAAAACATCTCTTTCACGATCGAATGCCAATCGCAACCTAGCCTGGAATCCTTCGGCTTTTTTCAGTGTTTTGGCGTACACTTCCAGGAGATCCTCATCAATCATGCAAGATGTTAATCTTTCCTGGTCTTTCTTCTGCGTGATTCCCTTGGCGTCGAAATAAATTTCGCATCTTTTAATGAACTTTTCCAAATCGTCCCCTTAGCAGAATACCTTTGGTAGCAATCTTTCGGTGATTGCGTCCGTGTTTACCGCTGCCACCATATTAGGAGGTTCATCCTGTAAAACATTAAAATCAGTTTTTGTTTCCATAAATTTTATTTCAATAAATATCAAAATCAAATTATATCTTCTTTAATCTTTCTTATTTAAACAAATTTTCTACGAAGATATTTTTAATTAAAATATCTTCTTATTTTGTTTTTTTAAAAATTAATCTAAACTTTAATTTTTAAAATTTTCAATTTAAAAATTTCTTCATCATAAAACTTCCTCATAAACAGTTTAACTTTTAGAAAACTATTATGGAATCAACAGGATAAGTGAGGGTAAATAAAAAAAGATCGGAAATAACATGAAGGAACGGTAGAAGTGATTAATTACAGTTATTTTATCATAATATCAAAGAAAGCCGCTGGTAATCAAAATGATTATTAGAGTATATAAGGAGACTCCAAATTCAGAAAATGGGGCGTTAGCTTTAGGTAGGGAAGAAGAAATTGACAATAGGTTTTGGAGATTGTTAGAAGAGGTGAAATTGAAGAGACGTGGAAAATTAAGGAATCAGAGAAGTCAGATCAAGGAAATTAAAGGGTATCAAAAGTGAATCAAAGAGTTGAGTGAATTAAATTCAAAACAGTCAAACAAATCGAATCAAAGACAAGGAGTCGAATAAAGGAATTAAAAGGTGATAGTTACTTTCAAGATCGCGCAGGGTCGAGACTCCCGAGGTGGGGCTTGATCGAATAGATAAAAAGTTTGATTATTAAATTATTGTGTGAAATTTGTTGTGATTGAGAATTGTAAAGTGTAATAACAAATATACGTTGGGAAATCGGAGTTTATTGATTTGTCTGAACACGAGGAGTCAGAGTAACCAACGATCAATCTTTTGTTATTATAAAACTCAACAATATTATATTT
>CAUHTR010003815.1:0-42992 GCA_959609185.1 Schmidtea polychroa | reverse complement strand
ATAAAAGACTTGTCATAAAATGTGAACCAAGAATAAATAATATTTGAAGTAAGGGAACTTGGTGAAATTAAATCTAAGTTAAAAAATACAATTTTTATAGGTAGTAAAATGTTAATTTTGAATATTTATAAATTTATGAATATATATTTGAATATGTCATGTGAAATTAATTTCCAAAAAAATACAATATAAAATCAATTTAATTAAGTATTATATATTTAAAAATAAAGAATAATGGCTCCAAAAATTACAATAAAATCCAGAGAAGATTACATAGACTTTTTAAATATCAAAACTACAGGAGTACTGTCAATGGTTAATTCTGTATCCGCAAAGAAGATCTTTATGGGAAAATCAGAATAGATGGAAGGAATAAACCAAAGAATTTATTTTAAAATCAGAGATAATATTTAACTGGAATATATTGAAGATTATGACCAGGATTTGAATAATTTATGCATTCAGACAGTACATTCTGTTTCACATAGGGGTTTTAATTCCCTTCACACCTTGTTGAAACAACAATTTTATAATATAAAGTATTGCGATATTAAAAGAGTGCTAGAAAACTGCGAAATATGTCCAAATAGAAAAACAAAAACATCTATAGTTCTCATAAATCCAATCTGTTGTGTAAAATTAATTTCCCGTGGAAATAATTTTACACGATATTAATATGTTTTATTGTCTTTTCTACTCTTGCAACGTGTTAAGTGTTAGCAGTACCCATAGGAGGACAGAATATCTTGTCGGATAAACTTTAACTAAATATAATGAAACTATATCTAATAATAATAACATTGTATTTTTTTGGAAATTAATTCCACGGGAAATTATGAATATATTTTGGTCACTGTCTGTAACCATTGACCCGATTAGTTAGAAGATCAATGTTTGTACCAGTTCATTTTTAAGGAAACACGATATTTGATCTAAGTAATTTGGTCGTAAAGCGAATGATAAGAAGTAAATTGCGCTTTTAATTGGTTTTTAAATTAAATTGTTTTTTAAAATCACTGAATCCTACTGTTCAAAGCTACGTCAAATATGCCTGAACTCATTTTCCGCGTGAAAATTGAAAGTTGAGTTCCTAATGAAAGAATTTTTTTATGATTATTTGAGTTGAATACTTATTAAAAAATAACTTTAGTTTTGTACATTGGAAGGTTTCTTGACAGCTATAATTGATGAATGGCCTCATAAATTTCGACATCATAGAAAACTTCTTCTTTTCGTCGTGTGTGGAGTTTCTTATTTGATAGGATTATCAATGGTTACACAAGTTAGTTATAAATCATTTTTAATTTAATAAAATATATTTCAGGGAGGTGCTTATGTTTTTCGGTTATTTGATCATTATTCCGCTAGTGGAATGGCTCTATTATTTCTTATCTTTTGTCAATGTATTGCATTCTCATGGTGTTATGGTATGTTAAAATATTTATATAAAACTCAAAGCTTATGTTTTGCTTAGGTATCAACAAATTTATTAAAGATTGTAATAAAATGTTAGGATTTTCAATAAGTAAGTGGTGGAAATTCTGCTGGCTCATTTTCTCTCCATTAGTTTGTTTGGTATGTAATTCTTCATTCAATATATAATTGTTTTAATGAGTTTAAAAATACGTGCTTATTTGTGAAAACAAAGAAACATTTCCGTTACATTTAAATAAATTTTAGTGTTACTCAGTTTTTTACCCAACATTCGTACACAAAGTAACAAACAGATTCTGTCTTAGAATAAAATTATACAGTTACAAAGTTTTCTCAGATTATATAAGCAATATCGTTATAATTCATAATATAGCACAATTTTTGAAATTTATTTTTTAAAAATTTCTATAGAAGTTTCAAATCATTTTACTTTATTATTAATAAATTATAATATAACATATGTTTAGTTTGTGTTAATTTTTTCCGTCCTCAGTTATGAGCATGTAAAATATAAAGACAAAGAATATGCAACATGGGCACATGCGATTGGAATTTTTCTAGCCCTGTCCAGTGTGATTATGATACCTGGATATTTAATTTATTATACATTCCAACAAATAATATCGCAAAAAGATGAAAAATCAATATTAGAAGTTATTATTTAGTTTTTAATATAGTATATTAGAATTTATTTTAGATCTTGCGAGAAGTTTTTCAACCAACTAATGAAGATATTGCAAATAAAAAGGAGAATATGCAAATGATTATCCGAAACGTTTAATAAAGTTACTGAAATTGACTAAATAAGCTTTAGTTTAGCATTTCATTTTAAAAGTGTCAATTTTAAAAATAAATAGTTAATTTTTCTCTTCTTAATTATGTTTTCAAAATTATACATTTCTTTGTTTAAATATATATTCTTGACTGTTAAACATTTAAATAATATTTAAATGAATATTTTCAACTTTTTATTTTTAATTATTTTAGAATTCAAATAATTAATATTCTATATTAAAATTGTATTTATTAAATATGATAAGAACTGTTGCATGTGGGATTTCTGGTGGAGTAGATAGTGCAGTTTCAGCTTTTTTATTGAAAAAAAGTGATAAACTAGTTAAGAATATTTTTGGAATAGTAATTAATTTTTGTATTTAGAGTTCAATGTTATTGGAGTTTTTATGAAAAATTGGGATGATAAAGATGAAAATGCTAAATGCTCAGTGGATGTTGATAGAGCTGATTCTAAATATGTTTGTGAATATTTAAAAATTCCATTTGTTGAAGTAAATTTTGTAAAAGAATATTGGAATAATGTATTTGAGTAAATATTATATTTCCATAGAAAATTTATATTTAACTTTAAATTTACAATTTAAAATTTTAGCATAAATCTAAATTTATAACTTTAAAAATTTTACTCTAGAGAAACTTTGTGTAGCTACGAAAAAGGATTTACTCCGAATCCCGATGTTTTATGCAATAAATACATCAAATTCAATAGTTTCGCTCGATTTTGCCTGGAGAAACTTGATGTAGATGCATTTGCAACTGGTCATTATGCTCGATCATCATTTGGAAATTTCCTTGAGAAAGCAGACTCCAAAGAAACCCCATTGCTAATGAGACCAGTGGATCGAATCAAAGATCAAACTTTTTGGCTGTGTCAAGTTAATTTAACTCGCCTTACGTTGTATTAAACAATTTCTCTTCCAGGTAAATCCGAAATATCTTTCAAAATGCATGTTTCCATTAGCCGATCTCACAAAAATTACAGTTAAAAAGATTGCACAAGAAATCGGTTTAACAAAAACTTTATCTAGAAAGAGGTGGGATTTCATTTTTTTGCACTCTCCCGTATACTTTTGTTTTGACAAGAGATTTTATAATGGATTTCATAATTAATTACGCTTATTTTACCTTTACCTACAGTCAATCATTGAACACTAATATCCTTAAATATATTACTTACTAATTGTCAGCAAACCAGTCATATAATACGCATAATATGTTAATAGCACTCCGAAATAAATCGGCAAATTTTGAAATCATTTTTTGGGCTTGTAAGAATATCATAAATCATTTAAATTAAATTAAACCAATTTTTGTTTACCTATTTTTTTCATTTAATAAATTTGAAAATTTTCTCTGTGAAGATATTTTATAGTACTGTCGGTGACGAAATTTTGACCAGACAATAAATATTTAATTTTGTACATATGAAAAAAATGGAACAACTGATTAATGCAATTTCTTATACGAATACTGAGTTGCATTCTCATTGGTTTGACAGCAACCAATGAGTATCGAGTGTATTGAATAATGAATTCAGCCAGTCAATTATGACCATTCAGTACATATTTAATGTATTCACTGAAACAGGAATAATTGAATGTTATGATCGATCCAATATAAAGAACCTTTTTAAAGATAAAAGCATGATTTGACGCACATTTTCGTGCTCCTCAAAGAAAGTTGAAAAAATATGCTCAATGTATAAAATAGAGAGTTCTCGTTGAAAAAATGAGTTAAAGAGAACAATTTATATTAGATTTATTCTTTGTAGAGTGAATTGACTGATTTTTAATCGAGAAATATTTTATAACATGAGAATATTACACTTATTTCATATTTTATTTTTTATTATATAATTGAGGAAGAGTGGGCCATATGAGCTATATTTTAGTGTATAACGTGTGAGTTAGAGGACTCACAATCAAACTTATTGCCATGGATTATCGAGATATGTAAAGAGGAGTTCAAAACAATATTCAGTAGATTGATAACAGTAAAGGAAAAACAGATATTCCTAAAAATAATAATAATTAATTATAATAAAATGAATATTATAAGAACCTTTTTTCAATTTTCACCAGAGTTTTCTTTTCAATTGACAATGTATTTATTAAAATGAATGACAATAATTAAAGTAATCATAAATATAATTAATAATAATAATAATAATAATAATAATAATAATAATAATAATAATAATAATAATAATAATAATCATTTAATAACAATAATAATAATAATAATAATAATTAATATAATAATAATTAATAATAATAATAATAAATAATTCATAATAATTAATATTAATAATGATAATAATAATAATAATAATAATAATAATAATTAATAATAATAATAATAATAAATAATAATAATATAAATATAATAATAATAATAATTTTAAAAATAATTAATAATAATTAATTAATTAATTATAATAATAAATTTTAATAATAATAATAATAATAATAATAATAATAATAATAATAATAATAATAATAATAATGATAAATATAATTATAATTATAATAATAATAATAAAATTAATAATAATAATAGTTTTAATAATAATTCATAATAATTAATAATAATTATAAATATAATAAATTTTAATAATGATAATGATAATTACTGCTTCATAAAAACATGAAAGCAAGGGCGCGTAGTCCCATAATTCTATTTCCCGGGTTAATTTTAAGTTACCTTATTTTTGTTGGTTATTTATTGTTAAAAGCTGCAGCATTCAAATTTGATGAATAATAGAACATGTTTACTTTTCGTACCTTCATTGTTTGTTTAACCAATGATAGTATATCTCCACATTCCAATGAATGAACAATTTAATGTATGAATGAGAACATTATCTTCTAATATTACATTTGGTACAATGAGGGTTTTGAAGATAAACGGCAATATCAAGTTATAATCAAGCTGATGCACATCTTATTTCTAGCTAAACTTTTAAAATATAACAAAACACATCTAATGAACAAAAACGAGTTCTATGTTTCCATGTAATTTCTTATTAGTTTTCTTATGTTTTGATAATGATAAATATTAATATAATTTCGTCAAATTATCTGCTATATTTACCAATTGAAATCTCGATTCTGAAACCGGATAGTTTATTGAAATTCGGAAGTAGTCGCTCAATGAGCACTTGAGCTTATTGCAATTATCAATATTATCATTTATTATGATAAAGCTTAAAAGATTAATTATAAACTTGTTATTATGAGCTTTGTGAAATCTATAATTTAAACCAAATAATATTTAATTAATTTTAATAAATATTATTTTGTGATTAATATTTAGAGTATGGGAATATGTTTCATCGGGAAACGAAAATTTCGCAATTTTATCGATTCAGTATTTTTATTAACAAATTTTTCTTGATTTTCTCTTAATTAGTATATAGAACCAAAAGTAGGTAATTTTACATTGTTGGAAAATGGAAAAATTGTTGGAAAACATGAAGGTGAATATTGTTTATTTAATAATTATATTACTGATTTAAGTATAATTATAATAATAATAATAATAATTATTATTATTATTATTATTATTATTATTATTATTATTATTATTATTATTATTATTATTATTATTATTATTATTATTATTATTATTATTATTATTATTATTATTATTATTATTATTATTATTATTATTATTAATATTAATTATTATTATTATTATTATTATTATTATTATTATTATTATTATTATTATTATTATTATTATTATTATTATTATTATTATTATTATTATTATTATTATCATTATTATTATTATTATTATTATTATTATTATTATTATTATTATCATTATTATTATTATTATTATTATTATTATTATTATTATTATCATTATTATTATCATTATTATTATTATTATTATTATTATTACTATTATTATTATTGTTATTATTATTAATTATTATTACTATTATTATTATTATTATTATTATTATTATTATCATTATTATTATCATTATTATTATCATTATTATTATTATTATTATCATTATTATTATTATTATCATTATCATTATTATTATTATTATTATCATTATTATTATTATTATTATTATTATTATTATTATTATTATTATTATTATTATCATTATTATTATCATTATTATTATTATTATTATTATTATTACTATTATTATTATTGTTATTATTATTAATTATTATTATTATTATTATTATTATTATTATTATTATTATTATTATTATTATTATTATCATTATTATTATTATTATCATTATCATTATTATTATTATTATTATTATTATTATTATTATTATTATTATTATTATTATTATTATCATTATTATTATCATTATTATTATTATTATTATTATTATTATTATTATTATTATCATTATTATTATCATTATTATTATCATTATTATATTATTATTATCATTATTATTATTATTATCATTATTATTATTATTATCATTATTATTATCATTATTATTATTATTATTATTATTATTATTATTATTATTATTATTATTATTATTATTATTATTATTATTAAAAAAATATAATTAATAAAATTGTTTAAAAATCCATTATTTCTGAAGTTATTCTGTCCTAACTCAAGATGCAATGAAAACTGTCGAAATATATCTTGTTGCCATGCATGTTTAATTATTATTATCTTCACAAACAGATATAAACAAACGTTATTTTAAGTATCACCTATCCAACCGAATAAAAAGCAGTTTATAGAATCCCTCGAATATATTGAGCTTTCAACTACGAATTAGGTACAACACTGATTATTTATTTAATAATTATTATAACTCGCTCATTTGTTTGTGACTTAAAAAACCAATCAGAACTTCCTGAGTTTGTAAAATTAGAAACACGCATCAAAAGCCAGGACAGATATGAGGGTCCATATACAGGGTTTTCGGGTCAATTTCGTAATTTAAATCTTTGAAAGTTTAATTTCGTATATTGAAAGATCAAATTCGTTTTTTAGAAAGTCAATTTCGTAATAAAAAAATACAAGCATGTAAATGTTTTATTTGGGAATAAAATAAATACATAAATACATAATAAATTAATAAATAATTTAAACACTCAATTAAAAGGCAGATTTTCCATTGCAACTCGTAATTCACGTTTCATTTGCCTATAATAACCGTCACAATCTTTTACAGTTATACTGTTCCATGTAATGTAATTCTATCTTTGAAGGCTTAAGAGAACGAGATCTGAAAAATTGTATTATGATTATGGATAACGTGGTATTTCACAGATGTCCGTCAATAAGAACATTATTAGAAGCTAATGGGCATCAAGTGGTTTATTTACCACCATATTCCCCTTCATTAAATCCCATTGAGGAATCGTTTTCTAAATGGAAAAATGTTGTGAAAGAACTAATTGTACTAATGTTGAAGATCTCATAGTGGCTTTTGAGGATGGACGGAACAGTATAACTGTAGAAGATTGTGACGGTTATTATAGGCATATGAAACGTGAATTACGAGTTGCAGTGGAAAATCTGCCTTTTAATTGAGTGTTTAAATTATTTATTAATTTATTATGTATTTATTTTATTCCCAAATAAAACATTTACATGCTTGTATTTTTTTATTACGAAATTGACTTTCTAAAAAACGAATTTGATCTTTCAATATACGAAATTGACCTTTCAAAAATTTAAATTACGAAATTGACCCGAAAACCCTGTAAAGTGATCAAGAAAGGGCATGACAGACGATTTATCTTAAGAAACGAGAATGGTAAAAAAATGTGGAAAAACTTAAAAATTTTCTTAAAAGGGGGATATGAGGAAGCTGAAAGATTCTAAAAGCTTTAATTAGAAATTTTTTTAATTTTAAAAATATTTTAAAAGCAAAATTGAAATTTGTTAAAATGACAAACAAATGAGAAGATAGATAATTTCTTAAATACAATTTATGGAGATATTTAGTAATTTACCAACCGATGTTTATGTTTTAATGGATGAGAATGCTAATATTCACATTTATTCAATTAATACGCAGCTATCGGATAGGGATGTAGTGTATCTATTGTTATCATTGTCATTATATTTGGCTGCATAATTGATTATCTAGGTATTCACCATTATACACTTGGGCAAAGAACAGGCTTATCATTGGGTCAAAATGCTTGTTATACGGCTCATATGGATCATGAAACTCAGGAAATCAAATTGGTATTTGTCATCATATCTCAATAAATGTCCAATAAATAGTGATTCCAGGTATTCAGTTCTAATCACCCGGCATTGTTTATGAAATCTATGACAACCGATGCTCCTCACTTGGCTGTGTAATGAATATAAAAATGTTACTAAATTTCGATCAAAAGTGCAATTTCCAAAACAAATTCCGTAGCATTCCATGCACTGTAAATGTTACTGAACGATGGAAGGAATTTGCAAATTAGAATCGATGAGTGGTTTCGATGTATTGTTCCCGGGCAGTACGCGGTGCTATATTCACCGGATGATGAAATCTGCCTGGGGGGTTCTCAGATATTATCATCGATCTCTGCATGGCAGGAGGGCCACACCGAGCACATCGAATGGGATTTAGGAAAGTTCGAAAACAAATACATACAAAATGCCACTCAAATTGCTGAAAGGAATAGGCTAATAAATTGCATTTAGAAATTGAGGCCTCTTATTGAGTTATTATCGTATTATATTTTTGGTTTTGGGAGTTTCCCCTTTGTCACTGTGTATTGAATTCCTGTTAATGTGCATAGGATCCATTGATTATGGAGATCTTTTCAGGATCGGGGGAATTCAGGAGGATTCTTGGTTACCATAGCAACATGGTAACCATACAATATTTTCAGTCAAATCACCTTTATATCGATTGATTAATGATTTTTATTTGGTTTTATTACGTCACGCTCGAGGGCGGGTGGGTGGATGAGTTGAGCTCAATGTGACGTCACGCTGATTTTATTTTATGGACAACAAGAATTATTATCGCAACAATCTTCCTATGCTTCAGTGATGCTGACACTTTGACTAGACAACGATGACTAACAATTATTGCTGCTCCAAAGTAATCTAGGGGACCGTATGGTACTACTAGGCTACCCTCATTTCGTGAACAATAAAATGACGTCCCTATGGGGGTTGGTGGGTGGATCAACAGAAATGTGACNATGCAATGACCCCTAATGATAATATTCCGGTAAATTAAAAAGAATAATTATTATGTGTTATTCGATGTCTTAGATCAGTGATTCCAAATTGGGGTTCCGCGAGATTTCGAGCTCTGACACTAGATATTATCATAAAAATTAGAGTTTTAACAAAGGGTAAAGATACTTTCGGTAAATTTAAACTTCTATATATTTAATCGATTTTGAGAAGTGAGAAAGATTGCTGATGGTTGACTACGAATTGACAGCCTGCTTGTCAAAGATGGAACTAAGAATTGAAAAAATTTGCTGTAATACAACAAGTCAATGTCATGCCGCTCATTAAAACTACTAAAACAAAATTATATTTTAAATTCTAACTTTAACTGTTGTGTTTCCACCCACAAAAAAAGTTTGGGAATCACTGTTTTTTGGATTATTAATCTTTAAGATTAGGTATGTCAAACTCGCGACCCTGCGGGTACCTAATTGGTACTGGTACACTGTAATAATGGAATTGGAGTAATTGATAGTAATAATAATAGACTTTTGGAAATATAATAATAGTATTGAATTGACATTTGACAACGGCTCACACAGTGCATAATAAATACCTAATTAACAGCAACATTTTTTTTCGTGTGGTTGTGTGTTTGTATATGTCATCTGTGACGCGGTCTTTCACTGCACTATTTGATGAGGTGCATTGATGTACCAAACGCAGATTTATTTTTATTTTTGAGTATAAGAATTACAAAAAATTTAAGCAGTTATCATAATGTTTTAGCCTTAGTAAGGTGATGTTCAAAATACACCTAATTCTGAAATATAAATTTATCTATAATACTCATTAGTGTGTGTACCGGTGTAGGTGACTCACTATTTATGAACAAATGAAGTTTGTAATTTCATTTAGTCAATTTTAGAAATGGCTATTATATAAGGTTTCTAATTTTAAGTATATTTTAAGGCTTGAATTTTGATTTTATATAATTATGAGATCATTATTTAACTAATTTAGTCATTTTATTATTCATTCCAATAGCAGTTCAAGGTTCCAGTTCATCCATTTTGGCAGTTGAAAGGATTATATATTCCTAATGAATGCCCCATTAACATCACCATGGTGGAATGGTGGAAATCTTTTGCGTTAAGATGTATGCTCGATTATTCTGTTATCAATAAGATATTTGGTTTATCCTTAATATTATCATAAACATTGACATTCAAATATTTTGCTTTCGCTGTTATAAGCATTATTATTTATATTATTTACAAGTCCACATACGTTATCTTGGCTGATTGTCGTCTATGTGATTAGTAACACAAAAATTATCAGTGGATGGAGATATATCATATAATAATAATAATAATTATTATTATTATTAATATTATTATTTTTATATAAATGGTTAATATTGTTGTCAATATCTTTTTTGGTCAGGAGTATTGTTGGTAACAATGTTAATACTTCACTGGAGTGTCATTATTACTGTCATCCAGCTTTATACCATCAGGGCAATTATTTATATCATGAATATGAGGCTGAGGAGCATGAGAAATCTCACCAATTTTCTCAAAGATTGGTAAAAATATAATTATATAATACTCGTATTTCTAATATTTAGATTGATACCTATTTCATATCAAAATTTCTATTCATAAGTCATACGAACAATGATTCATTGTAGCTTGTGAAGAATAAGAAAGTTTAACATGCTTTTGATGCTTTTTTGACTGACTTGATGTAATTATCACTAAAAATAAAACAATGAGAGTTTTGTAAAGGAAATAACAGTGATGCAGTAATTATTATTAGGACGCACTCCTGAAAGGGGCGCAAAATTGGGATGTTACCAAAAAATGAAAGAATATAAATAAAAAAATTATCAAATGGCATGCACGAAAAAAGCGAGCATATCTCTAACATTACTGGTTGGACTAGTCCATTAGGGTGCCTTCGTAGATGTGTTTTTTAACATTTTAGTCTGCAAAATGGGTTCCTGTCATTTTTTCAATTAATAACGGAATTTTAAAATCATTACTACCTATTATAATAGCTGGAGATGAATTCTTAGTTAACAATCTTAAAATTAATATTATAATTATTATAGTATATAGTTTTGAATTCGAGTGTTAGGGGATCCATATATATGATAATATATAATGCCTTGTTACGGCCCTGCAAATTTGAGGTGTTATTCCATAAACTGGATAATGATCACCAGAAAACCTAATTTTATAATTATTCTTCAGGTAAAACTACTTAATATTTAAAATTTACACTTTTGATGAAATATACTCTCAATTTCTTTGGATTTTATGGTTCCTCTAGGATTTCATTTTTTCTGGTCACTCACATTCAACATCTAATAACCATGAATGATTTTGTGTTTATTTTAAAATCTTAATTTTTAGTTCAATACGAAGATTATTTCTATTAACTCAAATTTCAATATATGTTGGTGTTATACTCATTATAGCATGTAATGACTTTAGCATAACTTTTGGTGTTTTCGTATTTTGTTATATTAATTAATTTTTTATTAATTATTTGTGTATTTGGTATATATCGTTAACAATTTTAAAATAGGTTTTTACATTTACTTGATCAAAGATCACCTTACGTAAATGAGTGCAAGACCTTCTAATGGTAACCAAAAGCCCATACCAAGCACTAAAGATTATCTGTATTTGTAGAGGTGCTTACTTTTTCCTAGTTTCTATATTCTACCAGACAAAGTATTTAAAATTACCGATAGCAATTTTGAATTTGAGGTATGCAAAAAGAACCTACTAAAATAACTAAATGCATTCTTGTACGAATAAATTGTAATCTTTACATTTTGAATTAAATAAATTTTATCAAGACAAGTTTTGTCATTCTAAATTAGATCTAATAAAAAAACATTTATTCATGTAACCAGCTTCACAAACTAAATTCTATTACAATTAATTAATTAAATTATTACCTAAATATTTATTAAAAATTTAATTAAATAATTAAACATACATGGCAATGATTTAATTATAAGATAACGCCAATCAAACATTCTTTTCACGATATATTTCGACAGTTTTCCTGTCATCATCAGGTGGGATATAATAACTATGTAAATTATGGATTTTAAACAAATTTATTAATTTTATATAAACATTAATTTTTGGATTCAATGACTTTATCAACAACGCCTCACAAATTACACGTTCTCAATAATTATCAAAATTTTTAATAAAATTTTAAAATCAGACATACCTATTTTAATCTTACAGCCCTTATTGTGCAGAAAAAAAAGCAGTTAGGAAATTTAAACTATAGGATAGTATCAACTTCATGGAAAGTACGCAATATGTTTATTAATAAGTCAAAAACTCCGGTCGAATTGTGTTCCGATCTCGTTTATTAGTTTACATGTAATGGGTGTAATGCCACATACATTGGAGAGACTTCCCGTCATCTCTGTATTCGAGCCGAGAACATTGTAGACCGAAGGCTTTGACCCATATTGGTGAGCACAATAAGGGCTGTAAGATTAAAATAGGTATGTCTGATTTTAAAATTTTATTAAAAAATTTTGATAATTATTGGGAACGTGTAATTTGTGAGGCGTTGTTGATAAAGTCATTGAATCCAAAATTAATGTGCAGAATGCAGTGAATACTTGTATTTTAAATGTTTTTAAATAATTTTTTTTCTTGTATATTGTATGTAATGATTGTTGTGTTAAATTAAATAATTAATAAAAATTTTTAAATTATTAAATTAAGTTTTGAATGTTTAAAATTTTTAAAAATAATATATTAATTTAATTATAAATTTTAAAAATAATTAAATATTTTTATTAAATAAAAAAGTTTTTATAAAATTAATAAATTTGTTTAAATTCCATAATTTACATAGTTATTATATCCCACCTGATGATGACAGGAAAACTGTCGAAATATATCGTGAAAAGAATGTTTGATTGGCGTTATCTTATAAAAATTTAATTGGATTTTATTTTTAATTGTTTAAATTATTTTAAATGCTTTTATAATTTATTTCTATACAGACAGAATTAACTGAGGAATTTCACTCTTTAAAGTGCATAACCTCTTGAATTATTAGAATAGAATCCTTGTGGTTTCTCCGTATTGTAGATGCGTAAATTTATGATTCTAAGAGAATCGGAATGGCTAATAAATCACCAGCCACAAAAACCAGCTACTAGTTCGGAGATTTAAAAATAATAATTGTACCCCAAGAGACTGTCTAAATTAGATACTCCATAAATTCTTGAATTAATTACTTTCAATATTATTTTGAAGAAGAAAACTAAATTAAACTCAAAATTAAAAGTTATTTTATGATAATTGTCGAATAAATCGGAAAAAATACTTCGTTAAATTTAAAAATTCTATTAAATTCTATTATTATTTTTTAATTTTATAGATGATATCCCTTCGTACTTAAACTAGTATTAGACTTTTTAGTAACTAAATCAGTGGTTCTCAACATATGAAGCATGCCCCACTTGAGAAGCATAAACGATTATCAGGGGAGACATGAATGCACTTAATTTAAAAATTGCTTTATTTTCATAGTAATACAAATCCTGCTGTATAAAAATAAATGTTTATCTATAAAACTTTAACAAATAATTTCTAACTTATATAACCTATATTAACTGGAATCTATAAAAGTTGCAACTTTTCATCATCTCAACTAGAAAAAATTGGTCGGAGAATGCACTGATAAAATAAGAAAAATGATAAATTTAGTATTAAAATTTTTAAAATGTTCCTGAAATTTATGCGGATTGAACGCATGATATCAATGCAGCTGATGGAGCATAAATTAAAAATTATACAAACAAATATTGGGTTATCGTTTAGTAAGTCGGTTAGTTTCTGATTCCTCGTGTCCAAATCCAATCAAATAACTAAAACCCAATACAAAACAACTTTATTCAAACTTTACCATAATTACAATTTGTCATTAGATTTGCACTTTTCTTTCGCCGATAATTATTGTCGTAAGGTAGGTTGCCCAAGAAGTAATCACCTTTTTTTTAGTTCTTACTGGGTTTAATTGAATTCTTTTCTTTATTTAAGTCTCCTGGATTTTTGCGAACGCCCTCCTGATAATGTATCTTCGACCAACTGGCAGCAAGTCTGTTTTTAAGCTCTCTTTTTATATTATTTCTGAGAGGTTAATAACCAGCATAATTTTAAATTTTCAACTATAGAAATCGTCCTTTACAATTTCCTGGAATGTAGTTGCTTCAAATTTCAAATGCTTTTAGATATTTTATTTTATTTCCTTTTATTGTTTCTTCTCATTGGTTAAAAATAAACTTTTTTTTGAAGAATTTAAAATTTTTATTTTTAAATATCCTCTAAAATTCAAAAAAANGAACGCCCTCCTGATAATGTATCTTCGACCAACTGGCAGCAAGTCTGTTTTTAAGCTCTCTTTTTATATTATTTCTGAGAGGTTAATAACCAGCATAATTTTAAATTTTCAACTATAGAAATCGTCCTTTACAATTTCCTGGAATGTAGTTGCTTCAAATTTCAAATGCTTTTAGATATTTTATTTTATTTCCTTTTATTGTTTCTTCTCATTGGTTAAAAATAAACTTTTTTTTGAAGAATTTAAAATTTTTATTTTTAAATATCCTCTAAAATTCAAAAAAAAGACAATAAAATTTTTTTAAAGTTTTTAAAACTTCTATAATTAGCTCATAGAAACATCTTTTAATAAATAATATCATAAAATATTTATTCATAAAAAAAAGTTTTTAATAACTATTTTAATAACTATATACGCAATTTAAAAATTTTTTAAACATTTATATTAGGATTTTTATTCCTAATTATTACTAAAAGTTTACTTCCTTAAAATTTGATCTAGTTTTTTTTGTATTATTTTAAAATAATTATAATTTTTTAAAATAAAATATTTTCAAGGTTAATAACAACTAATCAGACAGATGATCTCATTGATATCTTCTTTAGTGTTGGTTGTTGGGCGTCTGTTTATGATGAGAATTGCATCTTGAAATCTGACATAGATATAATCTACATATCTTGCGCAGAAACCGATGGTCTATATGGTCCTCAGTGTTCGTCGTTCGAGGTTATCCATAAAGATGATTGCTAACAATCCTGATATGCTAAAAGCCATAGGCAGACCTTTAACTTGTTTATATATTTTTTGTTCAAAGGTAAAATAGGAGTTCTCGAGGATAATAGAAGTTTGATGATATTCTTGGTATTCATTTCCATTATTAACAAGTTGCTTTCTCTTAATTTCTTTTCTAAACATTTATTAAAATCTTTTAGCTCAATAGAGTGATACCACATCAAAATTGAAGGGGTATTTGAATTCTCTATGGGTTCTGTTTTTATTTAATTTTGCCATGAGGTAGTCGCTGCTCTGAAAATGTTGTGATACAATCTATAATAATAGTTTTAAGATCTTTGAAAGGACCCTACTGGTTTTAGTTGTTCGACCATTTGTGTTGGATACACAATGTCTAATTTTGATAGCAGGACCCTCTTTGTGAGTTTTTATTAGGTCGTAGTAGTTGGGAATATCGAATTTTTTTATAACGAAGCTTTTGGTTAATCTGTTCTTGAGGCCCATTTCTATATCAATGTCTTTTCATACTTTATTGATCTTCATTTTGCCGAGGTGTTCGACGAATTGTTCTAATTTATCGACAAATCCATTTAATCAAACTTGAATTTGCTGCGCGTTTCTTACAAAATACCCAAGGAAATAAGTTAATAATAGATATAAATAAATTATAGATATTAATAATAGAATTTGGAAATTCAGTATTTTAAAAATAAAATCTTTGAAAGTTATGAATAATATAGTACAATAAATCTTTTCTTTATTTTATTCCTCGTTTGACCATTTATACTTTCATTTTGTAAAATTTTGTATTATAATGCCATTAAATTATAATAATAAATAAATCATGTATGACAATAAATTATAAAATACTAGTAATAAAAAAATTAATACTATTAAATGAAATAGTAACCCATACATTCAAATGTCATACCAATAGTTGAGAAACCCTATCAATATATAGAATGAATTTCTAATTTAAACTTCGAATAAAATTTAACTTTCAAATTTTATCAGAAAATAAAGTGAAATTGAAATAAAACGACATAGATAAAAATTTTCACAACTGACGCCAAAAATATATTTTCAGCAAATATTTTTGCAAATAGTTTTGATTATTTTGTTGTCGAATTTACAGTTAATAAAATTTTCGACAATGTTTCTGGTAAATGTCTAAAATCCCAATGACCAATCACATCTGTTTTATTATCTATTTTTCGGCGAATCAGAATTCGAGTTCCAATATAAAAAAATTTGGAAGCAATTTTTAAGATTGATCAAACTGTTAATTATTATTAATTAACTCTTATCGTATGGATTATATCTTTGTTTCCTTAATTATACTTTCGTTGACCCAGGACAATAATTCATCGTCACCAACACCAGAAAATAGTTAGTTTAACATAAAATTAATTATGTATAAAATTATATTGAATAGTTGTATTACTCGATACAATGAAGGATGAATGGCGAGGATGGAAAACTAATTCTGGCAAATATTCAGGGGTATACTTAACTTTTACTAACTTAGACCTTATATTAATAATTATAATTTTAATAATAATTAATATCATAAATACAGACAGAAGTTTTTTTGATGATAGAGTGTTAAATTCTTTAAAATAAAAGTATAACTAAGTTAAAAGTTGTAGAATTCTTTTATTAAATAGAATAATTCATCTTCAGCGCTCGCGGTAGGCAAGTTATAAAATAAAACGCCAAATGAATCAGGCATGTAAGTTTCATTACCCGTTTTTATTATATGTTATAATGTTTTGTTTAGCGCTTTAATTTTTAGAATCGTATCAAGTGCAATAACGGTGCATTTTTATAATGCAAAATTAAGACTAAAACTTCCCAATAAAATACACTTTAAAATGACAAGCAGTTCCATTATGATATCATATGCATATGGTTAGGTGCTTTAATCGATAAAAAGTCGAATCCTTTAAAAAACTTACTTGATCATGATTTGATTTCATTGAATTCTCCTCACCTGAATTAATGCTCGTGAAAAATGTCCCTAGTTGACTATTAAAATTGAAAGCTGTAATCCAAAAATTGGGTGTAGTTTTGATAAATTAGCTTTATGTTAAAATAATGGCTAACGTTTTTGATTGAATTTCTTCAATACTTCTTCACTAACTCACTCGTTTAATTTTTCATTATCACTTCTTCGTCATTATAACAACCCTTTCAATTATGACTTTCAAAATTTTATCAATTTTTTCATTGATTTCTGTATTTTAGGTACAGAAACCATGCTCATTATTTATTTATGCCATAATAAATTATTATAATTTGAAGCTACAAAACAAAAAATTGTATGAAAGTTCACTAATATCATTTGGTCAATCAACAATCAGAACACCAAGAATTTTAATTTGGGAAAAACGCTTAAAATAAAAGTCAATGTTCTAAGTTTCTCTTTAAAATTAAAATATTTTTTTTATTCCGGCGGCTGTAGCAAGACCCAAGTCAATACTATGCTTTATTGTATTCTGTAAAAATTTATATTTATTACATAGATTTGGCTTCGTTTGAAATTTATTGAATATATCTGAAATGACTCCATGATTTGATTTTTCATGATTTTATTCTTCCTTTTTTTCATGATTTTATTTCCTTTTTTTTCTATTAGGGTTAATAATTTTCCCAGTTTCCTTCAAATTCAAAATTTCATTCAATCATTTATTAAAACTAAAATTCTTAATTTTGTAAATTAATCGGACGCATTAAAACAAACGCATAATAATAAAATTAATAATATTTATAGAGCTAACCATATACTCATCTTTGTTTTCAGTGTGATAAAATTAAAAGCAAAGCACAATATAAAATTAAAAAATTATAATCATGAATGATTTATTTTGAAATTTTAATTTTTATTGGAAATTCTTAATTTTTGTTCGAGAAACCTTTAAAAGAATCATTAAAAATATTTAGAATAAATTAGCTGATTTCTAGAAAATAGGTTATTTATTCAACGAATTCTTTTTCCTCTATGATATAGACAAGTTTCCGTTCAAATTATGTTCAAATATATAAATAAAATTAATTACACTTTAAGATTAGAGGGAGATTTGTAACAAATCCCATTTACAATAAAGATATACTCATTAATATTGAAATATTTGGCGTCAGGGAAAAATCAGTTTGTGGGAAATTATATATTTCCCAATCATTTAGTAATAAATTCATTATAATAATTTCGATTTCTTCTCTAATATTTTTAATAAACCAATGAATTAATAGTTAATAATTAAAAGTTGTCAGATAATAGAAATCTTTGAGTAAGATTACATTAATTAAAATAAATTAAATTAGCAGAGAAAATAAAGAAAAGTATTCAAATAATAAATACAAATAATCTAAGGCTTTTACTGGAATATTTATTACCGTACCAAATTGGTATCAGTTGGGTAAAATAACTTAAATTATTTCATAAATTCATTTTTTCTGCAATATTATATTATTTTTACATACAATTGGAAACTAAAATATTAAAATATAATTTTAATTCACAGATAAAAACCTAGTCTAAGAATATAACATTTGATATAGCTTCTGTTTATATGGGAACTCAAAGAACAGATGGGCATTCATATTGACTTGCTGAAATATTTTCTACTACATTAAAAATTTGGCTAAGTAATGAAAGTGGAAGGAGGAGGCATATGATTCATAAATTATACATTTATTTCACAAAATTCTTTATACGAGGTTAATTAAAGGTTATTAAAGTATGAGAAACTCTAATTAATTTATTTTCATTTTATTTTTTTCAATTAATTTATATAAATTTCTACTTTGATAATTTTTTAATACAACAAGAATTTATTATAAAATAACATATTTAAGTTTCATATACAGAATGCTTCATAAATATTAAGTTTCTAAGATTACTCAAATAATATTCTTGAAATGTTATTAGAAAATTCTTTGTTTTTACATTTTACCTATAAAATAATTTTAATGTTTATTTTAGCAAGACCTTTGGTCCTTAAGATTTCTAAAATTTCAGTATAATATCTGATTATTATTATTATTATTATTATTATTATTATTATTATTATTATTATTATTATTATTATTATTATTATTATTATTATTATTATTATTATTATTATTATTATTATTATTATTATTATTATTATTATTATTATTATTATTATTATTATTATTATTATTATTATTATTATTATTATATTTAAATCTCAAAATTATTATTGTGTGAACAATTCTTAATCTAAAGTGGTCTATTATATTAAGGATAAAAAACATATGAATCTAAAATAAATATAAATATTGGTAATTCATGTGCTATTAATAAAATCTGTAGGAATTTTTATGAGAATCGGATGCCTGTTTCTATGAAGGCATATAAATTTTATTACAGCATCAATTTATATTAACTAAGCTTTTCAAATTATCTATCAGTGATAAATGAAATTAATCATATTAATAATTAAAGTTCACTAAAAAAGAAATTTTGAAAAGTTTCACAATAAAAAAGTTATGTAAATAAAATATAAAAAAAACATGGGAAACCGAAATGCATTATCTGCCAATATAGATCAAATTGAAGTGAACTACATTAAATTTTTGTCAAAACTGACTGTCAATTATCTTGACATGTTGATCGTAGTCAACTATTATCAATGGAGAAATGATGAGAATGATAAAATGATAAAATGTATAAAATTAGGTATGATAATGAATACTATGATGAATACCATGCAACTACTATAAACATTTTTCAACGAATAAACATTTTCTTTCGACTTTTTCAGAAACTATAAAAATGTTATTCGTAATCGGTTAACAAATTTTGAAATAATTATTACTTAATAATAATAATAATAATAATAATAATAATAATAATAATAATAATAATAATAATAATAATAATAATAATAATAATAATAATAA
This sequence comes from Schmidtea polychroa, assembly GCA_959609185.1. Lineage (NCBI taxonomy): Eukaryota > Metazoa > Platyhelminthes > Tricladida > Dugesiidae > Schmidtea > Schmidtea polychroa. Next base: position 22,555 of record CAUHTR010003815.1, on the reverse strand, counting down.
TAATAATAATAATAATATTAATAATAATAATTTAATAACAAAGCTTTTTTTGGTGGCGATATTTTTGAGTTTTGTTTTGTGCTGCAATTAATGTAAATGATAATTATTTGAATAATGCCAACTGATACGGAACGCCGTTTGTCTAATTATAAAGAAGTTTTCAGATAAATACAAATTACAATATTTTAGCTATAAAGTCTAAACATTCTCCCTACAATATTTTGATAACATAACAATATATGATAAATAGTAAGTCTATAAAAAATGTAATCAATTTATAGTTTCGGAAAATAAATAATATAATTCATTAAAATTGAATGGTCATGGTTAATTATGATTATAAAAATTTACAGTTAAATATCTTTGGAAAATATAGCTCATTAGACTCTTGAAGTATATAGCATTTTCATAATCAATTCATAATAAATTTCATAATATTAATTTTAAAAATAGTTGAATCTATCATGAAAATACAATATTTTATCAAATTATTGAAGTGAATATTTATACTTTGGTCACTTATTGTAAATTAAGAAATATTGAAAAATGTATTCCCAAAACATTTTATGAACAAATGAAAAATGATAAAATAATCAGGTCATATAGTTTTATTGTATAGAAAAAGTGAAGACACTTTTGTTATAACTTTTTACATAAAATTAAATATTATGAATAATATTATCAAAAGTTGAGATTTTAATAGTAAAAAAATTCATTTTAACTTTGTGCAGAAAAATAAATTAAAAGTTTAGTAATTTTGAGTCTAACAATAAAATCATAATGAAAGATTGAGTATTGTCAAGTAGTCTTTTGATTGTCACACCATGAAAAGGAATCCTACATATGTCAAATAATGTCAAAAAAATATCATTGTTATTATTTCCTCACTGTTTTATTTTAATAATTTTATTAATTAAATTTTCAATTTTCAATTTTAATAAACAGAGAAAATTGAAATCAAAATTTTGAAAATTTAATTAATGAAGCATCTAATCTGAAATTATAAAAATGCAAGATTAATACATGATTACTATAAAATATATTACCAATACAAAGCAATAATAATAGACGATTAAATATCATTTATATAGAAAAAATTGAATAGACAAAATATTATCAAATAAAGCAAAACAGATAAAAAAATAAAAGATTTTACTGATAATATTAATTTTGTTTAAAATTTGCAATTTAGAAAATATAAATATAAATATTAAAACAAATTTCATTAGAGAAAATAAAACAATATATAAATTTAAAAGAGTAAATTGGGATCGTCGTTGTTTTGTAGTTAAATTTTAAAAGTATCCTAATTTTGTCTTAAACACATATTTTCACAAAATCTTGAACCGCTACAATGATTAATACCATAGGAAACAGAAAGTAACTCAAGGAATAATGAAAAAATTAGGAAAGAATTGATTAATTAATTAAAATTAAAAGAGGAGTAATAATGTCAGTACAAATTAATCCAATCTAAGTAATCTAATATTGTCTGCAAGAAAATTATTAGTTATCTAAGCCTCTTCATGTTTAGTGGCGGACTCAGAATATCCCACCAGACGGAGACAAAGTATATGGATTGTGTATGGTTCATAGAGCTGACAATGATAATTGGCTTTACAGCCCAATAATACCGACGGGAGAAGCAAACAGCATTATAATTGAAACGTATTTCAGCATGCGAAACTGTAGAAATTATCCAGACCCAAACAAACTCAAGATATGCGAAGATACAATACATTTATTGGCGTATGAAACGAATGACCAACGAGAGTCAACTAATCAAAATAATAGGTAAAAATAAAATTTAAATAATGCCTAAAATATCAAAATTTTCAAATATCCATCATATTTTACAGGTTTAAAATTTTTATTTTAAATTTAGATTATTCAAACCAGTTGCGGTTTTATTTCCACAAAATAAATGGTCAAAAGGCAATTTAGAACAATCGGCAATGAATTCACACAAAGTCTCAATACCAGTCAAAGGTTTGGGTCTGAGAATTGGTTACCGAGACACAGGATCTTGCACGATGATTAGGAAAGTGCGAATACTCTACTTGGCATGTCCAGCTATTATCAACTCATTTACGGAATTTTCAAGAACGGTGTCAAAACATTATTATGATCTGGTAAATGTAGTCGGAAAATGTGTAAAAGGTGCTATACAAAAGGTTGAACACTCAGATCAACTCCAAAGTAGATTCTGTCAATCAAATGGATTATGGCACGATATGGGAACTGTGAACTGTCATTGTGGCCAAGGATTTACTGCTACTGTTGATTGGAAATCATGCATTCGTAAGTTCAACATTTAATGGGATTTATGAAAATGGTTTTAAAATGATTGACATAATAAAAAATTTGATTTATCAAGAAAAGGATTTATAAATTAAATCACAGATTTAATGATATTTATTTAATTATTAGGTTATTGCAGTTATTTTTCTATTGAAACAATAAATTATTATTAATGGCAAAAACATAAGAAAGTCCAAATCTTTGAATCTTTGAAAAGAAAAAAAATCTTTTAAAAATTTAAATTAAACATAAAAAACATTAGATTTGAAATTTCAAAAATATAGTTAAAATGTATTTGGGAAATATGAATATTAGTATAATAATAATAATAATAATAATAATAATAATAATAATAATAATAATAATAATAATAATAATAATAATAATAATAATAATAATAATAATAATAATAATAATAATAATAATAATAATATAAAATGATGGTTTCTTGGTAGCAGTATAAATTAAATATTAAACAAGTAAATAATAATAATAGTGTGGTTTCAAAAAGGTTGATTTAATATAAAAAAAATTGTTAAAAGGTACCAAATAAATTGTAATTGTTTACTATCGAATATTTACAAGGATCTACAATTTGTTTTGATAGAATTTTACACACGGCTTTGGTATTAAATTAAATAAATATTTATTGAATAAACAATTACGAATATAAATGGTTTATTTATTTTACTTAATTTCATTATTACTCTTTCAAATATTATTTAAAAATGAGAACTTTCAATTTATTTCTATTAATTTTTTTTATTATTTTAAAAAAATAAAACGATATTCGTTTGTTGAGATTTGTCAAAACTTAGATTAAAAGAAATAAGTTTGTATTAAAACAAATTTAAACTTAAACAAAAATTGTTTTTGCTGGTTGATTAGTGTAATTTGTTTTCTTTTAAAGTAGTATCATCTTTTTGGAATTTACATTTTTATTTTTGTTGATCTAAATAATATATTATTTAGAGACTTGATGTTTTGAAAGAAAATACAGGAGTAGGATCAATTATTGCTGAAAATTAATTTAAAATACAATTTAAACAATATTAAATATCATATAAATAGTTTCATTGTAGCAATATTAATTAATAATAAAATAATTACTTTCTCCATTCCAAAATAATTGAGCTATTTGGTTTTATCTTGATTTTTAAACTAAGAAGTGAATAATTACAACAAGAAATGGGATTTTATGTTTATTTAAGTATTTTGTTTATTTTAAATTTATCCAAACATGGGTTTATTTATTCCCTACAAAAATATAATTTAATAAATAACCTATAAAAATTTTAATTATTCATAATAATGCATTATTTTGGTCTACGAAATCTTTTTATTGACTTCACGCTTCTGTTCGACGCTATTTGTTATTGATTATTTTTATATTATTTATCCTTTGACATATGACTCTATTTATAATTGTTGTTTTCTTCGACCAGCATTTGATTGTTGATTACATTGTTTGATGTAAGTTTTATAATTAGATATCATTTAAAATTTTGTTCCCAACAATTTTTCCGCTTTTTAAATTCCATACAAATTGATTTATTTACTTGCATCGATTCTCTTGCCTCTTTCCATATTCTCTTGGTGGTATCATGCCATCATTTAAACAAATAAGCTGTTTGTTGAACAATTCTTTTATTCGGTCTTAGATAATTAAACTTATTTTTTATATTTTTTCTGAATAATTTTTTTAAATACCTCAATTACTTTGGAACGAAGTAAATAATATAAATAACATAATAAACATTTGATGCAAGTTTCAAGTTTTTTTAAAAATAAAAATGAAAATTTTCAATTTTAAAATAAATCTATTCAAATATGCCTATGAAAATAGCATGAATGTAAATTTGAAAATTTTGATCTTTTTAATTGAATTATTTGCCTTTTAATTGGATTTTCATTTACTTTCAAGGTTTTTCCTTTATTTTTAAAAAAACTAAATTGTAAAATAATATTTTATTGTTTTTGACATTTTTGAATATAATCTGAATTAATTAAAAATAATTAGAGTTTTTTGGATTGTTATATTTTTCTAAATTAATCAGTTTTCAATTTTTAAGATAATTACCATCTTATAGTTTTCAAGTTTTCTTGTTGGAATTTCTATATATTGTATTTATATATTATCTTAAAAAAAGTTGTCAACACAGAAACTGCAGCAGATAATTCGACAATAATTGAAATAAAATCCCGATACAAATTTATTTAATATTTTAATTTTTATATATATATATTTATTATATATATATATATATATATATATATATATATATATATATATATATATATATATATATATATATATATATATATATATATTTATTATATATATTTATTTATTTAAATTCCAAATAAGGTTCAGCTTCGCACTATAGTGGCTTATGAGAAAATCTAAATTAACATAATTTATTTACTGTTCGAATATTATTCCTATTATAAATCCAACAAAACTCATAAAGTAATAATTAAAATTCTGAACTGTAAAAATGTCAAATGAATATTAAATCTACGAATTTAATAATTTAAGGGACATTCAATTGTTCGAATTAATCATTCTACTGTTAATAAACTGTATAACCGTTCATATCAATTTGACAATATTACAAATTAGAAATACTTTAAGCAAGGAAACATACATTCAACCAAAAATTGACTACATTTTTGGTTAATTTAATTTTAATAAATATTAGCATTATATAATTAATTTCTTCAACATATTTCCAAAAATATTACAATAAATTTGTGTTTCATTTTTCGCCCAATAAAATATTCACGAGGAAAATTAGTAAAATATTTTATAAAATGTAACAATATTATTAAAGACATTGTAAAATTATTATTATTAAAATCACTTGAAAAAGGCAGTGCCGAAAATTCGTCAATATCAAAAAATGTGAATATCCATATATTTACTGATTCACAGTCAAGCTTTTTAGAATGGTATAAAGATGAGGAAAGTTTGGTAGAAGAAAACTGTTAAGATAAAATTATGAAATAGTTGTCCAAGTGATAAAAAAGAGACAATAATTTTAATAATAGGAAAAGTGGTAATTTTCTATAAGCATAATTATAATAATGGGGCCCATTGAATATTAATTACTATTTTATCAATTTTGAAGTGATATTTAGGATAAATTAATTTAAAAAGTTTTGTGTTGTCATTTTGATATTGAGGAACACGCCAGAATCTTTTGTCAAAAACAATTCTTTGCTTTTGATTTAAAAAAGACAAAAGACACCTTTCTACATTAATGAACTTTACACTTGGTTTTACTTCCTTAGCCTAGATACTGAAAAACAATTTTTGTATTAATACATTCTTTATAAAGGGAGTATTTTGTCTCTAAAGTTCCTTAAACCATGTTTATAATTTTTTTTAATTTCTGACAAGCAATTCGTTTAGCAATCTGAGAAACGTTTTGACCTTCCTATATTAAGTTTAATTTAATTAAAAATTCTTGTTTAAATCCAGTATTAAAACATCACCTGTCAAAAGATAACCGGATACCACAGCCATAAGGCCAACAGTTGATTGGAAGGATTAAATTAATCTAATTGATTATGACTCCTGTGTTATCCAAGCATTACTCCGTTCTGGTTTTCAATTATTTTTTAATCTTTCCCTGAATGGATAATTAAAATTGGCAGTTTAAAACAAAAATAGCAAACTTTATTCTCACCGATGAAAACTTTGTAGATCAAATGACGACATATCGACTTCTCTGTAGATCAAAGGTTTGTGTCAAATTGTTATCGTTAGATTAAAGAAATTGCCCATTCGGAGATAAATGTCCTGGTAATCTTCACCTTCATGATTTACAACTCCATAATTTCTTCCAATACGCCAAGTGATATCTTTTCGCCACTCCCTTTAGCTGTTCATGGAATTTAATTTAATAATTATTACATATTATTAACTGCGTTAATTATCTTGTTTCAAATTTGCAGCATGCGCAAGTGGCACATTCAAATCCGTTGCGGGGCCAATCAGATGCTCGTATTGTCCAAAATATTCTCACAGCGAATCTGGACAATCAAGTTGCACATGCGAAAAAGATTATTACAAAAAACTTGTCCACACAAAAGAAGTTCCAGATATAATATGTCTGCGTAAGTATTTTATATTAAATAAATATTAAAATGAATTCATTTTATTTGTCTTTTCAACCACATTATTTTCCATCTGTTTCGGTTCACATGGAAACTGAATATACATTTCATTAAAAATTTTTACAAATGAGACCTGTTTTGAAATATGGAAATATATTTCCGTAGAAAATTTTTGTAAAAAAATTTTAAAATTAAAAACATTTTTTTAATATTTTTTTTGAAATTAATAACATAATTTAAATAATATAAAAATGCTTTCAAACCGTGATGTAAATCATATTTATTCTAAAATAAAAAATTTTCAAATTTATTAATTTTATCAAAACTTATTTCTTTCCAGTCCTTGGTATCAAACATGTGAAAATAAAAAAAATGTCACTAATATTTTTAAATTAAATTTTAAATATCAGTAAAATTATTTATTTTTTGTTCATCTTTTATTTTTTTTTCAACCAAATTCTTTATTAAATATTTTTTTCTTAACAGTTTATGTGTCATACATGTCATTATCCTTGTAAAGTTTCTAATAAAGTGGTTTGTAGTTGGTGACAAACTTTTATTTGGGTCTTGGTGTTCTTGAAAACCACAGCTAATCCCAAAGATATATAACAGTTTATTGATATTACAACCACAATACAAATTAAATTAAATAAAATGTTCAAATAATCAAAGTCCTCCAATGACACAGAGATTGAATTGTCTAGCAAATAACTTGATAGTCCTCAAATCGTACCTGGGGAGTAGGGGACTCGTTCAAATAATCAACGCGTTTTACTGAAACTGTAATTTAGCAAATTTTGTGTGTCCTAGAATTGTGTCATTCTGGATTAACGAAAAAATAACGAAAATTTTAACAGACCTTTTGAATTTCACATTCAACATTCTCATGTATAATTTGAAACTGTAGTTTATATTTTAAATTTTAAACATCTGTTTTTAAAAATTCCCTTTATGAAATTATATAAAGGGAATTTGTCCTGACTTTCGGCACATCCAAAATTCTATTAGTTTCTCCCTATTTTCTGTTGTCCTTTACGCACCGATATAATAAATAGCAATATGTACAAAAATTTCTAGCCTTTATAAAGCCGAGTTTTCCACATATGACAACCGTTTTATGAATTTATATTCAGGTGCCCAAGTTTCCTTCAATCAGTTCAAACTCAATCAGGTCAATTGAAATTTATGAAGGATTGTTAAAGATAATGTTTGATTATTCAATTTCAATGATTTATGATCCTAATTCACATTTTAATTAACAAATTAATTAATTTAATCTTTGAGTTTCATTCTCATATATAATATTTGTATTTTTTCGTATTTTAATTAAAAAATGTAAAATTTTGCAGAAACGTTAATGAATTTGTATAATTTCAACAGAAATCACGATTGAAAAGACAAATAAAATCATATTTTTATTTTCAATGTTTCTGATGGTGAGTAAATCAAGGTTTCCATTAATAATTAATTGGTTCATGTGGATTAATTTGATCGACCTTAATGGCTATAATCGTAGATTTTTTCTTGTGAAATTTTTCATTAATTAATTAAATATACCAGATGGTATTCACATTTATTTTAATTAATAGATGCCTATTGATTAAATTTACACATATTTCGATTGATTTTTAAATAATAGAATTTTTTTTATTATCATCCAATTGCATTCGGATTAAAAAAAACCAGAAAACAATAAATAAAAAAAAATAAAAAACAATAAAATTAATTAGAAAAATAATGTAGAAATATCTCAAATTAAACTTTTTCTAAATATCAAATGATGTTTAATTTTATTTTCAAACAAAATAACTATTTAAATTTATTATATATTTTTGGGATACTTTAAGCAAATTTTATTTAAAAAATATTCGACTAGAAATTTTGTGATAACGATCTTTTTTTTACTTTACTAATACTTTCTGTCCAACTTTATAGTCTCTATAATTTATCTTCTGAAAACGATAAGGAAAACCTTTGAAATATACATTTCTTGTGAAGTAACCCTTTTTTTATCTTTTGAATAGAATAAAGTAAAGAAAGTTCCGCTTCTCAGAAAAAATAAATCTTTTTTTAATTAGATTTATTTGAATTTTATTTTAATTTAATTTTAATTTTAATTAAATAATTGAACTATCAAAATAAAAAGATCCAAGAGAAACAAAAAGTATTGGTCGGTCTTAGTTGAATCTCAAAAGAAAAAGCGGAGAAATATTTCAGAAAGAAAGAAATGGAAATTAAAATACGTATAAAAATTAGTATAGTAATATTTTGTTAAATTCTAATAGGCGAACAATGGGGGTATAAAGAGGGTTTCGGGAATATTTTAAAGAAAATCAGTTAAAATACGCATTTGTATAAATTAGATACTGTTGCTTTTAGTATATCACGAAGATTTGAGTATAATAAAGTATAATAGAGAGACCCTAAGCAAAAAGATACACATAAATGCTAACGAAGTCAAACAACCCATGTTACTTGGTTATAAATTTCTTAATAATAAAAGTGTTTTATTGTTTTAATAAGCTAAAATGTTTTATTTTATAATTTGCAACTTTTTAAACACAAGTATAAAGGTGAATATATTTTAATATTCCCATGGTTTGATCAAGTAATTGTAAATGAATTTATTTGCAATTTAATTCACATTAAATTACAAAATGTATTTGATTAAATTAGCACTTTTGTTTTTTCAAACAAAACTCATGCAACCTTCTGCAATCGACTTAATAAAACTAGAAAAATTAAAACTAAAAATATAAATATTATAAGGGTATTTATACGAATAAATGCATTATTTCCGTATGATAATTTCAAAAATTACGTTCGGAGATTACCTTTCTAAGCAATCATTTTGAAGATTAAAAATCTTTAACAAACCTAAACTGATAAAATTAACCTAAAATAATTTTATTCGTGCTTAATTTTGCTGTGATATTTAAATGTTTGTCGATGAAACTAAATCTTTATCCGGCTGCTCGTGTTCAGCAATTAAAAGAATAAAATTGAAACCCCAAAAAAATCTTTATTTCAAAATTACACAAATTAATTAAATTATTACACAAAAAGGTAGATGTCCGATAGGTATAAGCCTAAAATCAAAAAAAAAATTTGTTTATTTCTTTTTCTCTATTACTACTCGACTCGCTCACTGTTTTCACTTAATTCGTTTAAATTAACAATTTTTCTCCTCGTCAGGTGCTCTCTACTTTTATAGTCTTTCTCGTCCATAAATTAACAAATTATCGTCCATTAACCTAACTCCCGGCAATATATTTTGACACTCGACTAATTAACTATTAATTAATGGGCTCGCCTTAACATCAATTAATTAGTTTGTTTTTGGATTCCTTACCTTTCTATAGACCTTTGATCAATTTAAGATGATTTTATTCGTCTTCAGAATCTCATTTAACACCGGTCACAACAACCCTTCCCCCCCAAAAAAAAATATTGATTTTTACTTTCTCCAACTTTTTAATTAGTTTTAATTGATTTTGATAATTTAAAAATTCTTTTAAATATTCTACTTCGTATATTTTATATACCCTAACAATTTTCATGCTATTTGCAAAACAAAATTTGACTGTTAACAATTTTATTAAGATTTATGCAAATATTTGAAAGAAAAAAACAAATTAAAGATGAAAAAAAATAAATATTTTCCTTATTGTGAAAATGTTAATAAGTTAATTAAATAAAATGTTTAATTAATTAAATTAATATTAATAACAGTTTAACAAATAACAATTTATTAAAAACTACAAAGATTGTTCTGAGTTATTTAGGCTAAAGGAAGGCATAAAACAAATACATGAAAAAAACTATGAAGTAAAGTTATAGGCAATGTGAGAACGTATTTAAGAAACATTGAATGTCTAAAGCCATTTAAACTGGGATGGAAGCGAGAATGTAGTTAAGTTCTTCATTAAACAGCTTCATTAACCACTTGCCGGGCGCGCGCTCAAATATGAGTGTAAAAAATGTGTACCATTTCGGGCGAGCGCTCACATGTGAGCGCAAACTCATATAGAAAAAATAGTGAATACAAACTCGGAAAATTAAAAAAAATATATTTACGTTATATTTTGATTATATATTATTAATTAATGATTTAAAAAAATAGTTTTTTTTTGACCGAAAACATGAAAAAATAATCGCCCGGCAAGTGGTTAAACATTAAACATTAAAATTATTTTAATTAATATTATTGACAATTATATTTAAAGATTGTATGAGTGTATGTTATTGTATTGTACCCTGACCACATTAAATTATTGACATGTCCAAGATTTTTTTATTTTCATTATGCTGCCAATGCTGCTTTATAATAATTTTAAAGTCGTAGGAAAATATTTTAATAAAATGTAAAACAGTCCAATATAATTAGGGTTTTCATGAATGAAGTAAATCCCAAAAAATATGTTCATGTTTGAAGGTTGGAAGTGTGAAAAGTACCTATTAATCATTTTTACGAAATGACATTTCTGATTAATAAAATAATTTTCCTACAGATTTAAATTTCTAAATTTTAATGTTTAAATAACTGTTCTTTAAGGTCTTCCAAATGCACCTAAAAGTTTAAAGGTGGACATTACAGATGGTTCTAAAGTGATTTTAACATGGGAATTCCCAAGTACTTCTGATTCAAATGAACATGATGCTATTGACTACTATCATGTATCTTGTCATCAATGTTCATTGGAAAGGCTGCAGTTTATTCCTGGAATTAATATTACTGGTACAAGGTAAAATTTAAGTCTACTTTTAATTTTGAAAATAACATATAAATTGCACTTTCGAAATGATTTGAAAAATTATCACAAAAAAATCTTTTCCTTGATCATCAAATTTTATTATTGCAATAAACAACGCCAAATGAATAGTTACCAAATACGGATTTATGTTAGGAATGCAAAATACTAATAAATTAATTAATTAAAATAACTAGGGAAATTAATAAAATAGAAAATGGAACATTATTATTGATTACTAACACATTTACCGCGAGGTACGAGATAACTCATGCCTCAGCTCATTATTATGAAATAAACCTTGGCTTATTGGTAATCATTTTATTGGTGTATATTATAGTAGCAATATATGACAAATGAAAATGAATAAAAAATTTATTGGTGGTCAGTGTGCTAAAGAAGAACAAATATAAATAATGGAGAATTGGTGGATAAATGATATTAAAAAGAAAAGATAATAAAAAGATTAGGAGAAATAAACCAAAATGTAAAATTAATTTCAGGAGATATAATGGATACTGAATTTCTTCAGAAAATTTGCATTTAAAATTTATTTAGAAACTGAAAGTTTAATTTGAAAATGAAAGAAAATGGATCATTTAAAGATAATTGAAATTTGGTTTGATTGAATAAACAAAAATAGATATATTCTACATTTGAGTCGAACACCATTCCGCAAATATCAAAAGAAATTATTAAATATGATAAATGTCATTCTGTAAATTGAAATTTAATGTGATTCAGTTTTAATTTTGAGTGACATAAGTGAATCTTTAGCTTGAATACTTCAACTATTGTTGTGATATCAAAGAAAGTCTGTTAAAAAGGGCACAAGGAGTCAGATTGAAATTTATTTACCACAAATTTACCAAATTTAATCATTTATAAAAGCTTCAGATTAAATTTTGAGTAAATTTATAATATAAATAACATGCTCATGGTAGCTTTAATCATTTTCACAGAGACTTGTTTTTCAGGAATCCTATTTACTATTATTATTAATATTACTGTTGTTGTTTTTGCTCTTGTTGTTAATATAATGATTGTTTGCTACTCAATTACCAAGACTTAACAATATTGAAATTTTATTTATAACATAATTTTATAGATAATCCCAATAAAATCAATTGCACAATAAAAGATTCTTGGTCACAACTAATTTTCTAATTTACAAAATAAGTAAATCTTCTAACAGAAGATAATCTCTATTTTACTTATCATCTTGTTAGCTGGGTGCCTTTTAATTTCTTTGGTTTCTCTCACACGAGTTTCTCATCACTCTTCATGAAAAACTTTAATAAATTTAACAATCCTTTAATACTCTATATTTTCATTAATCTCCGAGATTTTATTCCCATTTGTTGCCAGTTTCACAAATTTCATTTATAAGATGGTCTTCACTGATCCTCCTTCTAAACGGTAAATTTTGTTTTCAGTATGATATAATTAATAGCGCAAACATTTTATTAGTAGAGAAATATTTTGCGTTACTTTTATTATTATTATTATTATTATTATTATTATTATTATTATTATTATTATTATTATTATTATTATTATTATTATTATTATTATTATTATTATTATTATTATTATTATTATTATTATTATTATTATTATTATTATTATTATTATTATTATTATTATTATTATTATTTATTATTAGATAATTAAAAGTAATTAAGTCAATAAAGTAATTAATTAAATCATTGAAAAAATCCAGTCTTCGAGTAATTGATTAATCAAACAACCCGAGATCAATAATTAATAAGTATTCTTTAGTTAAAAAATTTAACAATAATTAAGTTACTCAATTGTTTACTTCTCAATTATTTCCACAGTGTCACCATTGTCGGATTGAATTTCGGTCAGAGCTACGTATTCTCTGTGACATCGGTGGCGTCAATCTCCAACTATTCCAGAAATATACATCCTAATCCCAGCCAATCGTCAGTGCGATTGTTTCTTCCGAAATCTAGTAGAGAAATTGCTTATTTTATTATTGCATAATAATATTTTAAACAATTAAATATTAAAGAATTAAATTGATAAATATAATTTCAGATTCTAAAATATTGAATCCCGTGAGAATCAATAAACAAACCAATGGCACATTTCTATTATCGTGGACGGAACCGGATACAAAAAATCCCGTGGAAATGTACCTTGTCCAGGTAGGCAATGTAATAATATCAAATGAAACTGGCTATCAGACTCTCTATCGGTACATATTCACTCGCCTTACCCATTGTTTGTACCAACCTCTTTTGAGATCTACAGATATCTACGCAAGAGTTAGTTTTCAGAGATTATAAATGAATAAAGTTGTTATTATTCTACAAAATGTTACGCTTGTACATATTTACAAGAATAATTATTAAAATTTATTAAATCTTAAGAAAAATTTCAAGCAAGTTTAGAAAAAGCTTCACACTTTAATTCTATTGTATAATGTTGATAACGAGTATCATTAATCCTATTATTTCCTACTTAGGATTTTACTTATTTCATTGAATTGAGATATATTAAGATGTTACAATGTTAACGAATTGTATAACGTTAAAATAATAATAATAATAATAATAATAATAATAATAATAATAATAATAATAATAATAATAATAATAATAATAATAATAATAATAATAATAATAATAATAATAATATAAAATAATAATAATAATAATAATAATAATAATAATAATAATAATAATAATAATAATAATAATAATAATAATAATAATAATAATAATAATAATAATAATAGTAATAATAATAATAATAATAATAATAATAATAATAATAATAATAATAATAATAATAATAATAATAATAATAATAATAATAATAATAATAATAAATAATTGTTACTATAATTATTAGTATTATTACAATTATTTTGTTTTTATTTAGGTAAGATATAAATCCAATAGGATTTGGAGTGAATTTTCCCCTGATATTTTATCTAATATTGTTTTTCCAGGTAACTTATTTCTCTAATTTCGACAAGGAATTTAAAACTAATTATTCTATAGAAAATCGTTTTAGTAAAAATACCTCACAGGTAAACAGATCAGTTTTTCCATGGATACCGAATTTAGACGTGATTTTTTTATGTGTCACTTCAGTTGTCATCACTGTCATTATTGTATCCGTCGCCATTATTCTCATTCAAAAATATGTCTATGCGAGTCTAAAGAGGTAAATACAAGGATGTAGAAAAATTTTATTAAATCTTTCTAATTTGTGTATTATTGTTATTTATATGTAAAAAAAAATAAAAATAATGAATCATTAAAACAAAATAATTACAAAATACTTAAAAGGCTATTTCAAAGTCAAATTTCTTATTTAAACAATATATAATATAAACAATATATAATATATATATAATGTAGCCGAAGGGTACACTGTTTAAAATTTCCTGTATGAACGAAACAACTACTAAACCTTTTTATTTTTTCTGTCATTAAATAGAAAAATAAATTTCGTTTATAAAATATTGAACATTATAAATTTCCATAAATTTTGGGTTTACTAAATATTGTTTTATATATTGTCTTACATTTGAAATCATGTATATATATTATTTTGTTTTAATAATATTTATACAATTAATCGTTTTTTAATCGAAAACTGAATAGTCTTTTAATAGTTAAAATAATGTACACAAAATCATTAATTAATGAATCTAGTTATTAGAAACTTTGAAGGCTCAATAAGTCCAATAAGGTCAATAGTCCGAAGTTCATATCACCAAATCTTCAAGCAATAATACACATTTAATGACCAGAACAATACATATAAAAATTGCCTCCAATAAAAAATGGGACACTTTTATTTTTATTTTATAAAAATTATTTTAGTAAATATTAAAAATTAAATGCATATTTATTTATATAACCTGACTTTATTTATATTCTCAGATCAGACTGAAGAATATTTCATTAATAAATTTTACATAAATTCGTTATCATTATTGTTGGGTTTATAGAAATCTCGGTAGGATTGAAACTCTGACTCCTTGTGTCCCTATTTCAATAAATATGACCCAAACAATTTAAAACTTTATTGAACATCGAATTCCATAATTCTAAAATACTTTTATTTTTTTATTACATTACTATGTCACTACCATCATTTATTTTGATTGTTCATGCTACGTTAACATTGCGTTCTCTTTTCTAAACTGCCTTTCTGCAAATTCTTAGTAAAAACACAAATAATAAAATAAAAAATAACATAAATTACAATTAATTTTATAAGTTTTATTGTGTTTTTATGTATTCATTGCTGTGTGATGGAATCATAATTACAGAAAACTGCTTCATCTTTTAAAAAAAATATTTTAATTTCTTCATAGAAAAAAAACAATAGAAAATACATTGAACTCAATTCAAAAGTTTATAGAAAATTATTTTAAAAATCAAATTATTCTGATTTTTTTTACAACTGTCTGACTACATTTTAAACAAAAAATGCAATTTTTTTAATAGATTTTATTCCTTTCAACTTTTTTTTAGTATTTGAAATATCGATTTAACGCATCTGCAATATTGGAAAATGCTTCTTTCGCTACAGCTTAAAATATTTTAAATTAAAATTAAATTAATGTTTAAATAAAATTATATTATTATAAGAACTTTTTTCAATATTCATCATTTATTTCTTTTCAATTGACATTATATTTATTAAAAAACTAGACTATGAATCAGTAAAGATATCGGTTTATTTTATATTCACGAATTTTCGGCACTGCCTTTCTAAGTTATTTTTTTTAATTTGTAAATATAAAAGAAAACATCGATATCTTTAGTGATTCATAGTCAATTTTTTAATAAATACAATATATAATATATATATTTATAAAATATGTTTTATTATATTTTATTTTAATTATATTATTTTTAAGTGGAACTCCTTTAACTAAAATGCATCCATGTTGAATTGTATAGTTTTGTTTATGAAATTAAATATTTCCTATTCATCTATGTTACTTTGCGATTTTTTTATTTCTTCAAATGGTAAAATTATGATTTTACTTTATATTAACTTTGTTTTGCGGGATGCCGAGTTATTACAATAAAAATTGTTTGGTATGTTTTTTTTGGTAAAGAATTTGGTAATAAAGAATAACTAAAGAGTTTAGGTAAGCCGATAATCTCTCATGAATTATATTATGATTATTATTATATAGTTTTTTCAGCAAAATATCGATATAATTAAACATCCTTCTAAATCTTTATTTGGATTAGAATGTCTTTAATTTAAATTTAATTACAAAATTAATGTGAATTATAAAACGATGGTTTTCTGGTAACAAAATCAGTTCAAAAAATAATAGAAAAGTCAACTAATATGAGCTACGACAATAATCAATGTAAATTTATGTTTAATTCTTACAAAAATTTGAAATAAAGTCGACATGTGCATTCGAACAGCAACACCAAAATACATTGTCGAAGCACTTGATAATGCTGTATTTCTATATAAGTCTTTACGGATATCATCATATAAGACTCTTTCAGCTAAATTAATTCCAGAAATAGCATGAGGTAGCGATAATTTTTATAAATTGCCATAGGGTCAAATGTAGGATCACTAGATTCCAGAACGATACCCGAGGAAAGACCTGAAGTGTACAAAGAAATAACTGCAAAAATTCCAACATACATCATTGGTGCATTAAATGTAATTTGAGTCATGAATCCTCTGTCAGCTTTGGGAATATTGAAAAGAACTTCTCGATCAGTTATTGAGATTGCATTGCAGGATGCGATAGATTTAAAATGAACAAAGATATCTTTAGAGCTACTATCACTGTCAACAGTAACGAATTCCTATCCATACAAACCATTTTATAATACAAAACGAAAAAATGAAACTTCAAGAAAACCTTTATTTATTAAAAATACACCAATACAACTCGTTTTAAACAAAATTCCTTTAAATATACAAAAAATCAATTAATTATAAAAAATCAAAAATTCAAAAAATATCTTAGATCAGTGGTCTTCAAAGTAGGTTCCGCGAAGTTTCTTAAGGGTTCTGCAAAAATATTTTTTATACGTATTTTTAAGCTTTTAAAATCTTTTTGTTTAATATTTATTAATATAGTTTTGAATAAATAGTTAAACATACATGGCAATGATTTAATTATAAGATAACGGCAATCAAACATTCTTTTCACGATATATTTCGACAGTTTTCCTGTCATCATCAGGTGAGATATAACAATTATGTAAATAAGGATTTTAAACAAATTTATTAATTATATATAAAAAAAATTTTTATTTAATAAAAACATTTAATTTTCATAATATATTAATGTTTGAGAAAATCTGCGTGTGATTTTGTAGAGGTGGAAAAGACTTTGAGCGGGTTGTTATTTTATTTGATTTCCATTTAAAATGATTTTTACTTTTAAAGGTAACAATTATTTGTTTTAAATAAAAGGCTGAAAATATTTTCAAAATATCATTTTAACTTATTAAGAATGATTTATTTCTTTGAACTGTCGGTCATTTGTTTATCTATGAGATCTTTTAAGTTTCGGAAAATTTACGGAAGTTCAATTCCAACTTCCGACTTCAGTTTGAAGTTTCTTTACTTTTGTTTGTTTGTTATAGTTAATTATATAAAAATGTCTAGTTTGTTTAAAAATATTGAAATAAATTAAATTCAATTAAACTAAATTGAAAAAAATATTAGTAATTAATTTTTTTTATTTATAGAACGAATAGCAGAAAGTTGAGAGATTTGAGTCTCGTTGAAAACACGAAATCATCTTATGCATCAAGTAAATATTTATATATAGTTTATTTGCATATTTCAAGTAATAATATTAACTTTCCCTGTCATTTTTAAGTCACGGCCAGCAGCCCCAGCAGAGGGAGATCATATTTCTATTTGCCATCTTTTGATAATCTCAATCCAACAGTTCAAAAATCTCTTAATGAAATTCAACCTGAATTGGTCATTATGAAAACATTGAGTAGATCCGGTAAATGTTGATTTGATATTTAATTAAATTTTTCATTATCTTAACTTTGTATTTTACATAAGGTGACCAGATTTTTAGATGGGCAAAGCGGGAAAACTTTGAAGGAGGGGGGGGGGGTATCAACAAATATTTTCATATAGAATAAAAATAATATGGTAATATTTTTTGATTTTTAACATAAGTACAATTTATAAATATAAAAAATTGTATAATATTTGATTCTTTGACATATTTTTATTCATTTTGACGCGGAATAAATCGTGAAAAATCGGGACTGTCCCGTCAAAAGCGGTCTGGTCACCTTAATTTTACATTGAATTAATTTTTGCTGTTTTTATTGTATGATAATAATTTTAATTATTGAGAAGGAATAAGTACTACAGTGAAACCTCGACTTACGAGTATTTTGAGATACGAGGAAATAAAAAATACCGACTCGACACATGAGCAAATAAACATATTGCCTAACTTAAAAGTTTATCATTAATTTATATAATATGTATTCTTAGCTAAGGTCTCTCTAGTGACAGCAATAGTAGGTACGATTACATGGAACGAACTATGCTCGTAAGTCGAGGTTTCACTGTATTATTATTTAACTTGACATTAACCCATCACATAACGATTTAACCGAGCATTTACCAATTCATTATTTTATAAATATCATTATAATTAATATTATCGTTATTAAACATTAAATGAAGAATATCAAGAAATTATTGAAAATCAAATTAATTTTCAAGATTAAATATACAAAATAGAATTATTTAAACAAACGTGTTTTTGAAAAATTTACATTTTCAAAGTAAATAACAGTTGTAATAAAACTATTTATGTTAATAAACTATACAATGATTCTAAAATCATCATGAACTCCTCACTGATGTCCAGTCACTTTTTAACATTGAGGAAACTTTAATTACATAATAATTATCAAAAATAACTAGCAAAAGTTTTTTTGTTTACCATGTATCTGTTTTTCTTCTTAGAATACCATTTATTTTCATTTATATTTTATCAGTAAATTTTGAATATTTTGGTCACCTTTGATTTGTTCTCTATTTTTGGTGATATTTAATTTTTTTTTCAATATAGATCAATATATTTTTATATTTAATATTGAAAAAATATCGATCTATATTCGAAATAATATATATCGTTATCGTTGAAATACATTTGTCGATATTATAGTGTTAATGAGTTAGTACTAATAACTAAGTATTTCAGGAAAAATCGTTGATAAAATATATTTTTTTTTCAATTTTTTAAACATATTTTTTTATTACTCTCTATATTAAATTCGCTGATGCATGTTTGTATGTGCCACGCAAATATTTTGAGGCCAAATTCACCTATTTTTGGGTCGGATTAAGCTGAGGTTTGGCATACAGATTCGTTGACAAGAACACTACATGCAATCAAAATTTCAGATCGATCCGATCACGGAAAGTGAGTTAATTTAAAATATATTTATACAGCCATACCCCGGATAACGTCGGTCCACCATTATAGTCATACCCCACTGTAACGTTGCGTGGCTTCGCTGTAACGTTTTTTTTTAATTCTCTTAATCTTTTAAATCTATTTAATTGCGAATTTTTTTCTTAATTATAATTGCTTCGTATAACGTTGTTTCGGTTAACATCGCGTTTTTCTGGAACCATTTAACAACGTTAACCGGGGTAAGACTGTATGTCAAATCTAGTGTTATTTCCTTATTTCAATATAAATTCTTATTTATTCATTAACTTCAGAATAAAGAGATAACGTCGAAATATAGAGAGTTTCAAAAACCATGTTTTTATGGTGTTTTTTTCTTTTAAATTTCATTTATTATCATTAGAACTATAGATCTTTTTTTTTTAATAATGTAAAAAATTGTTCTATAGTCTTAATGGAAAAAAAAGAAATCTTAAAATAAAATTATACAATAATTATATTATTTAAGTAGAATTATCATAGAAATAAAAATGGTACATAAATCTTAGTCTTTTAATAAGCATAATTATATTTTAATCAAGGTTTTTGTTCATAAAAACGCATTTAATATTTTATTAAAAATTGCTAAGATTTAAAAGTTGTTGAATTAATTTTTGAAATGGTCTAAAGATAGAACATCACAACCAACGCATTTACAATTAGAAATTTATTTATTTTAATATTATTTTATACAAATATTTTCCAATTATATATTTTTATGATATTTAAACAAATTATAAAAATTCAATAATAAATATTTGATTCATTTGATTTATTTAATT
This sequence comes from Schmidtea polychroa, assembly GCA_959609185.1. Lineage (NCBI taxonomy): Eukaryota > Metazoa > Platyhelminthes > Tricladida > Dugesiidae > Schmidtea > Schmidtea polychroa. Next base: position 2,117 of record CAUHTR010003815.1, on the reverse strand, counting down.
TTTAAAAATTATTAAATTATTTATTTTAAAATATTAAAGATATTATCGAATTTTTTTAATGAAGGAAAAAATGATTTGAGTCCTTAATATTAGATAAAAATAAAATTTTATTTTTCGGAATCCTATATAAAATTCTATTTAACATCAAATGGCATCTATTATTTATATTTTGCCGTTGAAATTTATAAATCTGTTAAATTTATCGTATTAATAATTCATGTTTTGACGATTAGTTTTTACTTTTATTTGCATCCTTGGAAATATTTCATTAATGTCCTTACAGTTGGTAAAGAATAAAATTAAATATTTCAATATAAATTCAACATTATTGTTATTTAAATAAATACGGTAAAGATTTTATTAATAAAAATCGCCATTCGTACATCTTTTTTACTATATATTTCGATAGCGTCACTATCATCATCAGGTTACCTTATTATTATTATTACTCCAGATATGTTGTTTTGGTGAAAATTTAATATTTTTTCTATAGATCAAATTTGGTTTTTTTAGTGCAAGACTTCCTTATCAGTATTTATCGAGTAGGTAGAAACTAGCCCACCGCAACAATTACCCCCCCCGGGGGGGGGGGGGGGGGGGGGTAAAATTGTTGCAACTTTTTATTACGCAATTGTTGCAACTCACATTTTTTGCTTTCAGGGATTTTTGGTCCAAATTTTTTTTTATCAGACTATAGTGAAGGGGTCTCGATGGTCCTGGGATTTTCAATACAAAAAAATTTTTTCAATACAAAAAGGCGGTCTCACTAAAAAAGCATGGATTATTCACGCTATAGTGAGGGGGTCTAGATGGTCCTGGGATTTTCAATACAAAAAAAATTTTTTCAATACAAAAAGGTGGTCTCAATAAAAAAGCATGGAATTTTCACACTATAGTGAGGGGGTCTCGATAGTCCTGGGATTTTCAATACAAAAATCCAACTACCACTAAAAAAGCATGGAATTTTCACACTATAGTGAGGGGGTCTCGATGGTCCTGGGATTTTCTATACAAAAAATTTTTTTCAATACAAAAATCCGACTACCACTAAAAAAGCATGGAATTTTCACACTATAGTGAGGGGGTCTCGATGGTCCTGGGATTTTCTATACAAAAAATTTTTTTCAATACAAAAATCCGACTACCACTAAAAAAGCATGGTAATTTAAGGTCTCAGGATATTTTCAATACAAATATGTGGTCTACACTAAAAAAGCCAAGGATTTTTCAGACTATAGTGAGGGGGTCTCCTTGGTCCTGAGAATTTCAATACAAAAATCTGATTATCACTAAAAAAGCATGGAATTTTCAAAGTAAATTAATGCGGGTCTCCTTGGTCCTGAGAATTTCAATAGAAAAAGGTGGTCTACACTAAAAAAGCGTGGTAAAGTTTTAAAATAAAGTAAATAATGGGTCTAAAAATTAAATTACAGTAAATTATGGTTCAAATTTTTGAATTACAGTAAATAATGGTCCAAATTTTTGAATTACAGTAAATAATGGTTCTAAAAAATTAAATTACAGTAAATTATGGTTCTTAAAAATTAAATTACAGTAAATAATGGTCCAAATTTTTCAATTACAGTTAATTATGGTTCTAAAAAAATTAAATTAAAGTAAATTAAGGTTCAATTTTTTCAATTAAAGTAAATTATGGTCCAAATTTTTGAATTACAGTAAATAATGGTTCTAAAAAATTGAATTACAGTAAATTATAGTTCTAAAAAATTAAATTAATGTTCAAATTTTTCAATTAAAGTAAATAATGGTCCAAATTTTTCAATTAAAGTTAATTAAGGTCCAAATTTAAAAATTAAGTAATCAATGGGCTCAAATAACTAAATTAAGGTTCTAAAAAATTAAATTAAAGTTAATTAAGGTCCAAATTTTAAAATTAAGTAATCAATGGTCAAAAATTTTAAATTAAAGTTAAATAAGTAAATTAAAGTAATAATTTTTAAATAAGTAATGTAATAAGTAAATTAAAGTAAGATTTTAAAATTTATTAACAAAAAGTTGAAATAATAGAAGGTGTTTGAGAATTGAAATTTTTTAATGAAAATTTTTATGAAATAATTTTTTAAGTAATTTTTAATAGAAATTTTTATGGAATAATT